>OZ020508.1:105271767-105566767 GCA_963971375.1 Platycheirus rosarum
AGGAGACATAACTATCATCATGGGGGATCTCAATGCCAAAGTTGGCCCGGACAACGTAGGCCTTGAACGCTTTATGGGTAGACATAGCTTGGGCCAGCGAAATAACAATGGTGATTTGTTGGTCGATTTTTGAACCCTGTTTCCACACAAGACCTGTCACAAAGTCACATGGGTCTCCCTTGATGGTCAAACACAAAATTAAATCGACCATTTTATTATTCAACAACAATGGAGAAAATCACTTCGCGATGTGAGAAATGAGAGAAGTGCGGATTTAGGTAGCGACCATCACCTGCTACTAGCAACTTTACGGCTACGAACAGCTGCTATCCGGAGACGTTCAGAAAATACAACAAACAGGCCAAAATTCAATACAACAGCTCTTAGTGACCCAAATATTTGTCGTGATTTTGCCAACACCCTAAACGACAAGGCGTCAAATGTGGACTTAAACGTTAATGTTCCCATTGAGACGATGTGCGAAAAAGTTAAAAGGGTTTTTATGGAAGCTGGATCTGAAACGGTACCGAGGCAATCTAGAGATAGAGACACGTGGATATCCCAAGACACCTGGGACAAAATTACACACCGCGTAGATCTTCCAGAGGCATTAATATTAATATTAATAAAAAACAACAAAGCAGCTAGACTAGATGGCATATCTGCCGAATTCCTCAAAGCAGACCCCGACTTGGCAGCCGATATACTGTTGCCACTTGTTGAGGCTATTTGGGTAAACGAAACCTTTCCCAGGGAATGGAAAGACGGAGTTATCGTCAAACTACCGAAGAAAGGTGATCTAAAGAATTGTAATAACTGGCGTGGTATCACCATTTTGTCCGTATTTCCGAAGTTAATGGCAACTATTATTCTCGAGAGGATAAAATCTAAGATCGAGTCTACTCTCAAGAGGCATCAAGCGGCATTTCGCAGTGGTCGATCATGTGTCGATCACATTAACACCTTGCGAATTATCCTTGAACAATCATCGGAGTATCAATCGCCGCTTTACCTCATGTTCGTCGATTTCGAAAAGGCCTTCGATCGCGTTATTCGCTGGAGATCGCTTGGTGCTAGAGGTATCCCGGATAAAATTGTTGCTCTTATAAAAGAATCGTACAACAACGCAAGGTGTGTCGTTCTGCACAGTGGACAGCTTTCCGATGCATTTGAAGTTCGACAAGGAGTGAGACAGGGTGATGTTTTGTCACCAATTTTATTCTTACTGGCAATCGATGATGTTATGACTGCCACGGTGGGTGAAGGTGAAAGACTTGGTATCCAGTGGGGCCTCTTTCACAAGTTAAGCCATTTGGACTATGCTGACGACATCTGCTTAGCGGCAAACGGAGCTGGAGCCCTTAACCAAATGTGTCACTCCCTTTAACAAAATGGTGAGGCAACTGGCTTAAGGATTAAAGCCAAGAAGACAAAAATAATGCACACCAACCGGAACCAACAACAGCAGGTTATTGTGAGGCAGCAGATAATAGAAGAGGTTACTCAGTTTAACTATCTGGGTAGTTATCTGACACCCGACGGTTGAACAGACTTGGACGTCAGCAATAGAATAAATAAAGCTCGTAGTGCATTCGGAATGCTTTCCCCAGTGTGGAGCTCTTCAAAAATATCACTTCGTACTAAGTTGAGACTCTTTGAATCCAATGTTAAATCTGTGCTGCTTTATGCCTGTGAAACGTGGAAGTGCTCTACTAACATCTCGAGTAGGTTGCAAGGCTTTGTCAACCGTTGTCTGCGTTACATCCTAAAGATCCGATGGCCACAAACAATATCCAACAATGATCTGTGGCTTAGGACTGGACAAACAAAAGTGGATGAAGAAATCAAGCAAAGAAAATGGCGCTGGATTGGCCACACACTGAGGAAGCCTGATGACGACATAGCAAAGCAGTGCTTTGAATGGAATCCTCAAGGTGCGAGACGAATTGCAAGACCAAAGGGAACATGGAGGTCAACTGTCATGAAGGAAGCTCGGTCCCAGAATTTACAGACGTTTTCACAGCTGAGGTATCGTGCTAGGAATAGAGAGAGATGGAAGGATCTGGTTGCCGCCCTATGCTCCAGTAGGAGTTAAAGTGTTGCTGTCAACAGCTTCCGGAAACAAAGAAGAAGAAGAAGAATCATGTTTTGTGAAATTCTCACAAATTGTTCGAAGTGAAGGAACTCCGTGAATTATTGCGTCCTTTTTACAAAATTAAACTGCTTATTCGTTTTATTAATGATAATAAGCACTAATTGTCACTATCACTACACAATATTCACTAAACAATTTGCTTCAATGTTCATATTGATAATTTAATAAAATTTTCTATCGAAAACAATTTGTTTGTACCTAACCTATAACTTTAACTTGTTTTCTGTTGTTGTTGTTGACGTTTAAGAAATTCACCTCATGTTTTTTTTTTTTTAAGCGGACATTGAATGATATACACAAGAGAACACGAAACACAATAATGAATGATATACCAAAGCAACAACGAAAATTGAGGGTGTTGAGGCGTGGAACGTACGAAAGATTTTCCTCTATATAATATATTTACTCTATGTTGCCGATTCACAAAAAAGTCTGTAACCAGTGTACTATTAATTTTCATGCCTAGTGATTTCAGTTTCTAGTTTGTTGAAGATGAGCGAACAAAAAACCAACCTGTTGCTGGTTCGGGAGGTGGAAAAACATCTATTTTATATAATTATCACCTTCCTGGCTATTCAAATAAAAATTAAATAGAGAAGGCGTGGATAGAAATCGAAAATACCTTAAAATTGACGGGTATGTTTTTTTATTTTAACTTGAATATGGATCTAATCTACTGTGTCATATATTTCCACTGAAAGTGCAGAGAAGCTTTGGAGTTAGAAAATAGTTTTTAGCCTCTGAGATGACCTGCACGAGAGTTGTTGTTTATGGTTAGGGGCTGCAGAAGGAGAGCCTGCCTCTGCACCTACATTACAACTTGCATTATTTGACGTATACCTACTGCAGTCTTTCTCGTTTTTTTTACAAAATTGTAACGAACGCAAGAAGCTTTGATGACTGCTGTCACGATCTCAGGATTTCGGATGCGGAGAGGACCATACAAAACAGCACACTTCTCGCACGCTATCCCAAAAGTTTCCCATAAGTTTTGTTTTCAAGGTATGGGTGAACCCAAAATCTTCTTACTATTCTTATCGTCTTCCTGATATAAAATATGGATATGGATGGTATCATCATCGCTCGAGTGTTCCAAATACATTTCAAGCCCAGGGCCGATATCCATGACGACACTGAAAGAATTAGAGATTTCGATTGGTGATGAGTTTTCTCGTGTGTGGAGTCAAGTCACCGCTGAGTCCGTAACTGGTTTGTAACCCGAGTTGCCAACCGATTTAGTGTTTATCTAGTTGCTCCGTATGCATTGGGCTTCAGTGTGAAACTAGATTTTTAATAACAGGAATCTCCTGCATTATATTTTTAGTGAGAAACTAAAAACTCTCAGAGAGAATGACGGCTCGCTGATAAAACGCTAAACAAATTAAAAAAACGTTTTATAGTGATAGTGGATCCATATTCAAATTTGAAGAAGAAAAAATATTTAACCCAAACTTACTTGGCTATACTTTCAAAAATTCAATACAACTTGAAGTTTTACTTTCTGATGAAATAAATAGTCTTATGATGGCAATTCATATTTAAATGAGTGGGCACAAAAAAACCAAAAGGCCATTTTCCTCTGAACAAAGCTTATTAAAATATGGTTAGCCGTGATATGTACATTACTCCAAGTGTGTTTTTGGTTTGCAAACATTCTGCCAATATTCTTAAGTACCTATCGTTTTCGAATTCTTAAAAACACATGTTCACGATGTAAACAATATTATCGCAATAGTTTTTTGGTATAAAATGTCGAGCCAAACAATAAATTATTAATTCGGCAAAAAAATGTTGCGCGTGTTAGTGTTATTAAGCCTTTTCTGCTTGACTGTTAGTGCAGCTGTAAATAAGACAGACACTGATCGTATTGTCGGGGGCAAAACGGCTCTGATAAAAGATTTTCCCTACGTAGTGTCAGTGCAAAGAAGAGATGTGCACATATGCGGGGGAAGTATCTTGTCTGTAAGATTCATTCTGACAGCAGCTCATTGTATTGTCCCGTTGAACAAAGTTCCCATCGTACAAGCTTCTATTCGGGCTGGCTCAACAATTTGGAGTGCAGGTGGTCAGCAGATTGGTGTTCAAAAAATGGCAATGCATTCGAAGTACGACGCAGAAACTAAGGTTTACGACATTGGTGTTCTAAAACTTCTCAAGCCTTTGGAATTCGACATTACTGTACAACCTATTGAATTGGCAACGAAGATTCCTGGTGATGGTCGAGAAGGAGTTATCTGTGGATGGGGCTTAAAAAAAGAGAAAGCTGATTTAATACCTAACATGTTGCAACAAGCTGTTGTTGCTTCTATTTCAAGAGAAAAGTGCTCTTCATCATCTTACGAATATGGTGCTGATATTAAGGAATCTATGATTTGTGCACAAAATCCTGGAATTGATGCATGCCAGGGCGACTCTGGTGGACCATATGTTATCAACAACAAGTTGGTGGGAGTAACCTCATTCGGACGTGGTTGTGGCCGCAAAGAATATCCAGGCATATATTGTGCAGTGGCATCTGTATTAAAATGGATTTCCAGAACCACAGAGAACTTGTAACTATGTTTTTAGAAATAGCTAAGAAATAAAATGAACCTCAGAAAAAAAACCTACCTACACCTTCATACATAGCTACTTAAGCGAGTATTTATGGTTATATCATATTGTGTAAACTACACATGCGTATTCAGTCAAATTGGGACAAATTTTGAATTTGCTGGGCTTTTCTTATTCTGAACTTTCCCAGCACTTTATTCAACCTTATTTGGAGGACAACTCTTTGCTGTTTTATAAAAAAAAATAGACGTTATGTTGTTTCCCTTGCTTAAAAAGATAAAAGCTAATCATTTTAATATTTATTTATTTACTAGATGGCACTCGGCGTTTTACTGCCTTTATCAATGATCTTAAGAGAAATTTTAGATAAAGATAATACATAACTGGCTGAATTCTTATGTAATGTGAGAGATTTACATTCCGTCATTTCATAAGGAAATACATGGTGTTATTCGAACCATGTACAATTTTATTGTACTTTTAATAATTTTGTAAGATATTTTTGTGCTTAAGTTTGCATTCTTGAATTATTTTTTTTTAATTCTAAACAGAAATTGTTAAAAAAAACCGTTTTATTTAAAAACCGATCTTACGGTTTTGAAAAAAAAAATTCACTTGTTCACATTTTTTGAACAATCAAAAGTCACAAACATTGAATGAAACGTGAAGTCCCTTAGTAAATCTCAAATTTAAAATGTTTGAAACACCGTGCGAGCATTAAGGTAAAAGGGAAGGCTGTAAGAGGAGATTTCGATAGTTTTAAAATTCTGCATATCAAAATGGGAGGGAACAACCGAGACAGGTTCCACATACTTGTGGTGCGACTAAAGAAAGATTCTCTATACTTAACAGTACGTCTGAAGTTGGGCTCAAGGGTAAGCTGATGGGAATTCCTAGAAATGCTAGTATTACGGTTGAATTGTTTCAGGGGAGGAATGCAAATGGCTATTTCGCTGGAGCATTGGTTATAGCGTTATAGCACTGTAGTGCCCCGTGGCTTAGTGGTTAGTGTGGTGTCGGACTGCTAAGCGAAGAGCCTGGGTTTGAGTCTCACTCATAGCCACCTTCTTCTCCGGGGTACTGCCTCCTACGAGGAACTGACAAAATCTCCAAGAGAAAAAATTTGTCTCGAAAAAGTGCATCTCATGTAGCCGTTCGGACTCGGCGGTAAATTGTAGGTCCCTTCCATTCTTGCAGATTAACAACACACACAAAAGAATGACTGAGGGTATAAGTCACTAGGCCTTGGCTCCTTCGGTCGCCTATCATTTTCAAATCTCTCTTTTGAATTCTATCAAGAAAAGTCAAGTGTTTATGAGAATTATACTCGAGTTTTGGTCGAATATATGCTTAATATACTGTAGCCAGATCAGACGGGGTGAAGAACTTCTTGCATCTTCGAAAGAAACCTAAACACCTCGCAGCATTCTTGGCGACATCAAATATGTGGTCATTCGACAGAAGGTGGTGATGCACATTCTGATAACTGAGAGGTGGTTGGATAGTGGCATTGATTGCTACGAAAGCTGTACTGCCAGCCATTAAGAAGCTTTCGTTCTTCGAGATATTTCTTAATCTGAAAATGGATTAGTGTTTCTATGACCTTAGAAATAAAAGGCACGACTGGGTCGCACGTACTTGCTCCCGTGTGCTAATCCTTTTTAGGTACAGGCGTCTTTTTGACAAAGATTTAATTTTAATGTTTTTTTGACGTGCAACTTCTTTAGAATCGTTGTGGTTTGAAGCTCGAACGAACATGCGTCACGATAAAGGGATAAACACATAAATATATAGGATTGTTAGCTTTTGCAGTTTTTTGGTGTATTATCTTTTCACTTGTTGTTTACTGTTTATAATATATTTTGCTAATAGAAAGACATAAAGGACTTTTTTCAGTTTAATTTTCATTTTGGTATGGAACAATTTGAACAACTGGCATAAAGATTCGTCGGAATCAGTATGGCAATAATGCTAGGTATAGGTACCTATATAGGTCCCAATATCAATAATTTACTTTTTGAAATCAAATTAATTAAAATAGCTTAATTATGTTTGATGGATCGATAAACGTAAGATGTGGGTAGGTATTAATGGAATTTATTAAGGATATTAGGTACCTATAATAAGGGTGGAAGGAAGGTAAGTAGTAAATATAAGATACACGTTCCAACTACTGTTAAGCGAGTAAGTATAGAGAAAATATTAAAAGTTAAGTTAAGTTTTGTTTATTTATAGGAAAGTGTAAACTTTTGCTTTCTCGATTGAAATTTTTGCATTCAGTAGTAATCGAATAATATTTTTTATTTGTTAGTTGTGTGTTTATCATAAGCTCCTTATTTATTATATGTGCTTTTATGATGATGAAATGCTTTGAAATATGTATGTATGTAGGTTCTCACCTTCTTTTATTTGACTAATAGCTAGGGCTTAGACGAGCAATATGAAATAAAATTTGGGGGGAAAATTTTTATGAAATCAAAAAAACACTATTCATAACGTTTTTTGGAAAAAATGTTGTAAGCCATCTTATGTCTTTTGCTGTTTTCCATTTTATGAATTTTTCATTTCAAAATCGTTCGACCAGTTTTTTTCAAAAAACTGTTTTTTTTTTAAAACTTCGAAAACATATTTTATATTTTTTTTGAGTATGTCAATTTAAAGAAATCCTTAGCTTATACTAGGAGAAAAATTTAAAAAAAAACTATAAAACCGTTTTCAAAATATTCAAAAAAGTAAATATTTTTTTTTTAAATTTATTAAAAATTAAAACAAATGTTTTTGAAAATTTTAATAAGCAATATTATTTAAATCATAAAGCACTACATATTTTGAAAATTTCATCAAAATCCGTCAATTAATTAACGAGAAAGTCTGATTTTAAAAAACCTGTCATATGGGAGGTACCGTTATAAAACTTTTTCTGAAAAATCCATTAAAATTAGAAGATAGATTTTGTGATGTGATTATAAAATTTTAAATAATTTTTTTTTTGATTAGTTTCAAAAAAAAAAAAATTTAAATTAATTTTAATTAGAAAAAAAAGTTATTCAAAATGTTGATATGCAGAATTAATTTGGCTACCTAGATCTTCATAAATATAATATTTCAAAGAAATCCATAGCGCCGTTACCGAGAAAGCCAAAAATTAAAAAAACCGTTATATGAACGGTCCCGTTAATAGACTTTTCCCGTGTATGCGGTTCTAATCAAATGATATCCATATTTAACCTCTCATCAACAAAATATTCCAAAATGAAAATATTTATGAAATATTAAAAAATCCTAACACTATTGATGTAGAAAAAATCAATGAATTTATTTCTGTTACTATTGTTATATAAATTTTAAATTAGTCGCAGAGCGAATAGTCCTCGCTGCAACGCTCATTAATTTATAATTTACTTTGTAATTTTAATTGCTGGTTAATAAAAGATAATAATAATAATAATAATTTGTGTCTGTCTTCTTCGCACAATATACACAGAATATCATTTGCCTGGTTGAATGTGTAGATTACCATTGCTTAACAAAAACGGAAAAAAAATTATACATATATACATACATAACTTCATTCAAAACCAACAAGAGCTCAGCTCATGTCAAGACTCATGAAGTGAAAATCAATTTCCATTTCCATTCGTCCATCTATAACATAACTTCATCTTGCTTAGTAGAATCAAAGAGAATAACGAAAAGAAGAAAATACCCTGCCCAGCAGTAGCACTACCAAATTTGACGGTGGAGTTCGCTCGAACTACAATTTTCTAGTGTGTATCATAATGGGAAATGTTTAAGGAAAAAAGTTAAATTTCAAAAATTTAAATTTTAAATAAAAGCACGTACTTGCTCCCGTGTGCTAATCCTTTTTAGGTATGGACAAATTTGAACAACTGGCATAAAGATTCGTCGGAATCAGCAGTATGGTTATTGGGACCTATATATGTCCCAATAACAATAATTTACTTTTTTGAAATCAAATTAATTAAAATAGCTTATTTATGTTTGATGGAACGATAAACGTATGGTGTGGGTATTAATGGAATTTATTAAGGATATTAGGTACCTATAATAAGGTTGGCAGGAAGGTAGGTACTAAAATTAAGATATACGTTCCAACTACTGCTAAGCGAGTAGGTATAGAGACAATATTAAAAGTTAACACAGTGGTTTGTTTATTTATAGGAAGGTGTAAACTTTTGTTTTCTCGATTGAAATTTTTGCATTCAGTAGTAATCGAAAAGTTTTTTTTATTTGTTAGTTGTTTTAGTGTGTTTATCATAGGCTCCTTATTTATTCTGCTTGAAATGCTTTAAAATACGTAAGTATGTATGTAGGTTGTCACCTTCTTTTATTTGACTAATGGCTAGGGCTTAGCCGAGCAATAGGAAATAAAATTTTGGGGAACATTTTTTATGAACTCAAAAAAACAATATTCATAACGTTTCTTGGAAAAAATGTTGTAAGCCATCTCATTTCTTTTGCTGTTTTCTATTTTATGAATTTTTCATTTCAAAATCGTTCGACCAGTTTTTTCAAAAAAATGTTTTTTTTTTAAAAACTTTTCGAAAACATATTTAAAATTTTTTTGAGTATGTCAATTTTAAGAAATCTATAGTTTATACTAGGAGAAAAATTTAAAAAAATATCTAAAGATCCGTTTTCAAAATATTCAAAAAACAAAATATTTTTTTTATATTATTAAAAATTAAAAATTAAAAAAATTTGAAAGTTTTAATAAGCAATTATATTTATATCATAAAACACTACATATTTTGAAAATTTCATCAAAATCCGTCAATTAATTAACGAGAAAGTCTGATTTAAAAAACCGGTTATATGGGAGGTACCGTTATAAAACTTTTTCTGAAAAATCCATTAAAACTTAATAGATAGATTTTGCATAGCAAACATCATTCAGAAAGTTTTATCAAAATCGTATGAGCCATTTTCGAGAAAAATAAGTTTTTCATTAAAAGTTATATGGCGGGTACCGTTAGTTTTGGAGCTAGAATGCCAATTCGAAAAATAGTCGGGTAGAGCACTCTAAAAATACTATATACCAAGTTTGAATCAAAACGGCCCAACCGTTTAGGCTGTAGATGTCGATACGGACAGACAGACAGACAGACGGACGGAATTTCGAGACCCACTTTTTTTGACTTCTCTATCATCGTAATGTCATGTTTGATTGTTAGATTTTTTTATTTTTTTTTACGAATACATAACTTGCCTTATAGTCCCTATAAATCGCAAGTAAAATTATGTTGTACTTTATTGGCTGTGCTTCGCTCATAATTGCATCACAAATATTTACATATTGAAGTGCATTTTTAAACAATAGGATTTTTCCTTTCAATATTTTTTTGTTAATTGTTAAAATTATGACTTACAAACCGGGAATTTAATTATATTGACGCACGTACTTGATCTGCAGTTATATAAATTGGGTATTGACACACGTCACGATCTGACATTGAAAGTTATAACTTTTAAAACTAAGTTTTATTCTCGCGAAAGAATTAAAAAAATATTATGTTTTGTTTGTAAGGTATAAGGTATAGGTAGACGTAGACATACATAGGTATACCATTTGTTGCAATGCGCAAATAAATATTTTTAGGCAATTTGAACAAAGAGCATACGGCGGCTTTCAAGTTACGGAAATTAAAAAAAAACAAAATGCATATTAACTGCGCTTCTGGTATTGAATCGATTAAAAGGATACTAAAAAAAAAACATCATTTACAGTCGTTTTTGGGAAATATAAGCATCATTTTAAACGCTCGCATGACAGGTTATTCCTTGATTAAAAAAAAAATAAATTTGCTGTTTTAAGAAATACCTGAATAAATCGCAAGTGTTGTTAAGAGAAATATTGCATTAGTAGCTGAAATTCGAAGAAATAAGAAGAAATGGCGACCTGTATTAAATTCAATCTTGTGACTATCTTAAGGCTAGAGCATAATTCAAGAAACTAGCTTTCTTATCAATATTACCTGAAGCTACACTAGAGTGTTGTGTGTTTACTATTCTTATTATTAACACAAGTTACACAAGTACTGAATTAAGCATATTTCAACTTTTTTTCATAGATACTGATTATTTTTTGAGCCCACTCTTGAAAGAGCAACTTAAAGCTGACCATGGAAAAAGATATTTTCCCTAAGGTCGACCCCAATAAATGTAAATGATTGGCTCTGAGCCTTGTTAATTGTCTTAATTCCCAGCTTCAGTAATTATTAGAAAAAAATGTGAATCGTCCACTGCAATGGAAACAGAACATTAAAAAAGTGTGAACGTAAAGCATTCCCCTGACTGATAGTAAAATTATTTTAAAGAGGAAAATCTTTCGTACGTTCTGTCCTCCAACACCCTCAATTTTTGTTGTCTCTTTTGTACCTATATATTTTACTCATACTTATCCGAACTGGTCAATGAGATGACAGTTCATTCATTGTGTTTTACTCATACTTGTCCGAAATGGCCAAGTTCAAGCTTGTAGGCGTTGTCTAAAACAGGCAGAAGATTTATCTCTTTATAATATTGTTACTCTATGCTCTATGATACAGAACATTATAGTCTATACTCTATATACTATAGTCATAGTGTAACATAAATTAAAACAGCATTAGAGGTTTCGACGTTGTGGAAACAATATTTAAAAATAATTGTCAGTACTTAGGTTTTAAGTTAAAAATGGTGGTAGTACTTAAGTATGTCACGGGAGACGAAAATTAATTCTAATACGTGGCTGGCTCAAACATATATTTGCCTTTTATAAAAAAAATAATTCAAACATTTCAAAAATATTTTAATTCCCAGGCATAAAACATAAAATGTTTGGAAAAAAAACATACATATATTTTCTGTCTTTCAGGTGACAGCACATATATATTGGCTTTGTAAAAAAGGTTATTTGACTTTGTTACCTTTTGTGCCTTAGAAGTTGTATCAAATAGAGCATTCATATTTTTAATTGAATTTCCTGTATATTTCCTAGTTTTTGATTTTTTTTGGGAACAAATAATAAGACAATCAAAAACGAACATCATGGCTAGTTCTGTAAATATATTGTCTCTAGAAATAAAATATAAACAAAAATAAAATATATAATATTTAACGCATTTTACAAATTTTCCGATTGTTTGGCGATTTTGAGGCACATAGTTTTTTTTTAAGCTAAACCAATATTTGGCTCAACATATTGCAAATAGATAACCATTAGTTTCATTAAAATCTTCCAACAATTGCGAACGCTACATTCTTTGAAGCAAAACCCCACCACATTTTTACATGGGACACCCACCTTTAATACAATAAATAATGAGCCTATGATAAACACACAAAAACAACTAACAAATAAAATGAATTATTCGATTACTACTGAATGCAAAAATTTCAATCGAGAAAACAAAAGTTTACACCTTCCTATAAATAAACAAAACCACTGTGTTAACTTTTAATATTGTCGCTTTACATACTCGCTTAACAGTAGTTGGAACGTGTATCTTATATTTAGTACCTACCTTCCTCCCAACCTTATTATAGGTAAATAATATCCTTAATAAATTCCATTAATACCTACCCACATCATACGTTTATCGATCCATCAAACATAATTCAGCTATTTTAATTAATTTGATTTCAAAAAGTAAATGATTGTTATTGGGACCTATATAGGTCCCTATACCTAGCATTATTGCCCTACTGCTGATTCAAATGAATCTTTATGCCAGTTGTTCAAATTTGTCCATAATAAAACGAAAATTAAACTGAAAAAAGTCCTTTATATCTTTCTATTAGCAAATTATATTATAAACAACAAGTGGAAAGATAATATACTAAAAAACTGCAAAAGCTAACAATCCTATATATTTATGTGTTTCTCCCTTTATCGTGACGCATGTTCGTTCGAGCTTCAAACCACAACGATTCTAAAGAAGTTGCACGTCAAAAAAACATTAAAATTAAATCTTTGTCAAAAAGACGCCTGTACCTAAAAAGGATTAGCACACGAGAGCAAGTACGTGCGACCCAGTCGTGCCTTTTATTATTAATGATCTTCTGTCTGTTACTTCTAATCCACTTAACTGTTTTTTTGACGACTCTACCCTCAGCTTTTCATATTCGTTCGATAATTCACGTCCTTCGCATTTGGACGTACGATTGCAACGCAACATTATGTCAAGCTCATTAAACTCCGATTTATACAGCATTATCAAATAGGGTAATAGGAATCGTGTGGAGTTTAATGCTTCGAAAACTCAATGCTGTCTTCTGTCGTTAAAGCTAAACATACTCCCAATGCCATTGTATATGAATGGCACTTACATCGAAGAAACCGAAAAGTTCTCAGTACTCGGTATGTGTGTCAACGAGATCGTCGCTAAGAATGCTGCTAAGTGCTTAGGTTTTCTGTATCGGTGTAAGAAGTATTTTTCCCCTTCTGATCTGGCTACAATTTATAAAGCGTTTATACGCCCTTAACTCGAGTATAACTCCCACCTCTGGGTAGGTGCTTCACAAACATCGCTTCACCTGCTTGATAGAATACAAAATCGAGCGTTTAGATTGATAGGAAATAAAACTGCCGCTGCTCTTCTCGACCACCGACGAAATGTTTCATGTCTTTCCTTATTTTATTGTTTCTTTTATAAAAAATGTTCACTCGAGGTAGCCAGCTGCATTCCTCTCCTTAAAAGTTTCTCCCGTAATACTCGTCTTGCTAAGAATGCCCATCAGTTCACCCTTAAGCCCAATTTCGGACGTACCGCGAGATATAGAGATTCTTTTTTTAGCCGTACAACACGACTTTGGAATGGTTTACCCGGCGAGATTTTCCCTTGCCATTTCAATTTGCAAGCATTCAAAACCAATGTTAATCGATACCTCCTATCTATCCCCTCCCTAACTTTCTAATGCCCGCGCAGTGTGTTAGATTAAAGGGGAAACAAAACAAAAAATAATTCATAAGCGGTTCAGCTACAGTGTTCCAGAGTTATAGTGTCCAAACTCTTACCTCAGATTAGAACACCACAATTGTTAAAGTTGAGGTGTACAAAATTGTTTCCTATCAGAAGGCAATATCCGAAGAACTTCAGCGGATCAAAACAAACATCGCGAAGGATGGTGCTGCCCGCAAAACGACAGACTACAAACAAAAGAGATTGCAGCTTATGGAAACTCTTTCGGTGTCAAGGCTTAGGTCAAGACGGATACCCCTAACATACAATCCAATACGTATAACAAAGTCCGAAGAATTAATGAAGAGATAAGTTACACTTTTCAAGCCATCGTCCCTGAAGAGATAGAAAAAGACAGTAAGGGAACGGGGACTGTTCCAAAGGCAACCGTTCCACAAGCCATGCCTTCAACCGGCCAAATTCGATATTCCGTCGAATATTAAGGCTAATCAACAAACAATCTTCAACGATAAATGTGGTAAAAAAACTCTTTTAAGGAAGAGTTTTATTCGATAAGGCTCAAGACAATTGAGCAACACTGGGCGGCTGTTCCATTACCAGATATTGGACCTATTGGAAGAGCCGCATGCCGGAATTTACAACATTGATGACAACTTCTTAACTTAACCACGCTTTATGGTCAATCACGAGTAAAGTCAGCACTCACGTCGCAGTCAATTCAAACGTCAAATCTGCCAAAGGTAGTATTACCAAAGTTCGATGGGGACTATTCAAAATGGGTGCAGTTTCGCGACCTCTTCATGGATTTGGTACACAACCAGGCTATTCCACAGTGCTAAAAGATGTGGTATCTGAAAACTACTCTAACAGGAGAAGCTGAAAGACTAATTCAGCACTATGCGATTTTAGGTTTTTATTTTCGCGGACGATATTCATATTAAATAATTTTGGACACATGAAAGCTCACGACATCGGCTATAGGTTTTTTGATTTGCTTTACTTTGGTTTTGCTTATGAGAGGATCCCACGTTGGCGATTATTTAAAGCTAGAATCTCTATTGAATTTTTTATGTTTCTTAATTTCAAATGCTTCTCTGACGATTCTGGGTACATAACATTTTTCATTTGCGATTGATCTAGCTTGATCAAAACGTATAAAGTGATCTTCGTTGTAGGCCAGATGTTCATTGCCGATTTTGTGGGTTGGGACTAAAAGAGAGAGACACTATATGTTAAAGGCATCGGACAAAGCCACCAGGCATCGCAATCAAGAAGCAAATTCAAATTGTTTTGAAGAATAAACGTATTCTAGAAGCGCACATTGAAAATAACATCATTTCAACACAGACATCACGAACCATTAACACGTCAGAATGGATCATACCAAACAACATTGTCCTAGCCGATCCACAGTTTGACCAACCAGGCCTATAGATCTGCTCATCAGGACAGAATTATACTATTCAACTTTGGTTGTAGGACATATATCCCTAGGAAATTACCAACCAACTATGCAGAATACGGTCTTTGGCTGTATAGTTGTAGGCAAGTTCTCGACCATTAATTTTGATATAATGGCATCATGTGTAATCTATACAGCAGCAGAAGCTCTTGATAAGCAAATTGAGAAGTTTTCGCAGCTAGAAAAACGTCTCACTCAAGCAGAATACGGGTGCGAAAAAATCTTCACTCAAACTGCAAGTGGAGATGGCAGAGGTCGGTTTGTACTCCAATTGCCATTCAAAGAATATCCAAACCGTCTTGGGCAATCGAAAAATATTTCATTTAGAAGATTCATTTCACTTGAGCGCAGGCTAGCAACCACACCAGAACTTAAATAACAATATATGCAGTTCATGCAGGAATATCAGCAACTCGGTCATATGAAGAAAGTAAATTTGGGCAGCAGTACCAAACCATATTATTTCCTACCTTAGCACTGGGTTCTCAAACCTGACAGCAGCACTAATGAACTGAGAGAAGTGTTTGACGCCTCTTCAAAAATATCAACGAACTTGTCACTTAATGTTATCCTGCATACTGGTCCGACCATTCAAGGTGACGTATTTAAAATGTTACTACCATTTTGTATTCCGAGATATGTCTTCACCGCGTACATTGAGAAGATTGACCGCCAGATACGGATAGGTTAATACGACCATTAATACCAATTAATCTGATAGAGAGACAGCTCCAATGAGACGGTGAAATGTTTTAAATTGCAAACAGTCACTTCTGGCACCAGCTACGCTTCATGTTTGGCCACAAAATGTCTGCAAACATGAATTTCATATTAAAAATGTTAAAATTTTAGCTTTCACACTATTTTTTGTAACATCTAAAATAAAGCTTGTGTCAATTTTAACAGACAATATCTCTTATTGTATATGAGCAATTAAAGAAAAAATATAAAAATATAAAATATAAATATTGGCTCAGGAGAACAAGGAATTATTTCCATTAGGGTCAGTGGCACTGGCTCGATATTTCTACGTTGATGACGTGGTAACTGGTTTCGATAAAATAACCGAACTGCTGGCAACTCAATCAGAGCTGCAAGAAATATTACAAGCTGTCGGTTTTAAGTTAAGGACGTGGAGCGCAAACCATGCAAAGCAAGAAACTCTCACAACACCGTCATTGAACGAACCAAGTTTTTGCATGACCAAAAAATACGGCACAAAATTCTGTAATGCCCCAAAGGCAGTAAACATTTTTAAAGATCTCGATATACACAAATCCGCTGGCCCGAATGGTATACCCCAATTCTTCTGAAGAGGTGTTTTCCACACCGGCAAAGCTACTGCGTAAGCTTTTCCATCGCTCCTACTCTTCTAGAATCTTTCCTAGAAGATGGAAAATAGCATTTGTCCAGCCTGTCCCTATATAAGGTGCCACATCCTCCCCCTCCTCCTACCGACCCACATCACTAACATCCCTTCTTTCTAAGGTCATGGAAAAGCTAAACATACTCCCATGCCATTGTCCATGAATGGCACTTACATTGAAGAAACCGAAAAACTTTCAGTACTCGGTATGTGTGTCAACGACGACTTCCGTTGGAACGACCATATACTTCAGATAGCTAAGAATGCTGCTTAGTGCTTAGGTTTTCTGCATCGGTGTAAGAAGTTGTTTTCCCTTTTGATCCGGCTACAATTTATAAAGCGTTTATACACCCATAACTTGAGTATAACTCACATCTCTGGGCAGGTACTTCTCAAACCTCGATTCACCTGCTCGATTGAATACAAAACAGAGCGGTAAGATTGATAGGAAATAAAATTGCGACTGAAACAATTGCTCTTCTCGAACACCGACGCAATGTTTCATGTCTTCCTTATTTTACCGTTTCTTCCATAAAAACGTTCACTCGTGGTAGCCAGCTGCATTCCTCCCCTTAAAAAATTCGCCCGTAATACTCGTCTTGCAAGGAATGCTCATCAGCTCACCCTTGAGTCTAATTTCGGACGTACCGTGAAATATAGAAATTCTTTTTTTAGCCGAACAACACGAGTTTGGAATGGTTTACCCGGCGAGATTTTCCCTTGCCATTTCAATATGCAAGCATTCAAAACTAATGTTAATCGATACGTTCTATCCTTCCCTCCCTAATCTTCCTATGCTCGCGCCATGCGTTTTAACACTGTAAGGTCAACACACAAATCCATTGTGTGTGCGCATGTTATAAAAAAAAATATCGGGAAAGTCTCAATCACTCAACAACATAAAAATTGATACACGTTTTTGGTCACAAAACGTCAAAAAGCATACTGTGATATTTTGGCCTGAGGTTCGACAAATAAAACTCAATCAAATTCCAAAATAATACAATAAATCTCTTTATTTTATGAAACACAATGTCTGTCAGTTTAAATGACAGCAAATGTAACTTATTCCACTTATTCACAATTCAAATACGTTTTTTTATAATTCAACACTTTTTATTCAATATCAATTCAATCACTTTTTACTAATACTTCCAGTTGCTAACAATTCCACTTTCGTAAATAAACTAAGCTCTCAATGCCATCTACTCTTGTATTTATACAAATTTACAAGCTTCTGGAAGCTTCCGTCTGGTTCTGGCACAATCTAAGCTTTCGGTACTAATTCGAGTCCTGAATTAGTACTTCAAGTTTGATTTAGTACTCAGTCAAAACATATTGCAAATATGTAGCATACTTTTCGGGGCAGGTTTTTGTACACAAAAAAGGTTTATAGTTGTACACAATGAATCCCACAGATGTCGTTAATTTACAAACAAAATGTATCCTCCGAATATCTAATCATTTTGTTGACACATCACATTGCCCCCCTCTTAGTTTTGGTCGTCCCGAACAAGCACATCATCATTGTTTCCGTGGTAACGATGCAGGCGATCCACATTTACAATTTTCATTTTTGCTCTTGGTCCTCGTTGGATTCGAAAAACGACATCATTAATGCGCGTAAATACTTAGTAGGGACCTTCCCAGTCCTGCTAAAGCTTAGGCAATTTTCCCTTTCTGCGATAAGAAATAAAGGAATTCGCCGATCCCAATCCCGTTCGTTCTCGTTCACGAATTTGGACAGATGTTCCTTCAAGGTCTTGTTAAATCGTTCTACCATTCCATCAGACTGTGGATAAGGAGTTGTTGTCCTTGTTTTCTTTAACCCAAGTGATGCGCTTACTTCCTGGAATACCTTCGACTCGAAGTTTCGCCCTTGGTCGGAATGCAATTCCATAGGCACCCCGAACCTGCAGACCCAGTGGTCCACTATCGGCTCGACAACGGTCTTAGCTTCTTGATTGGGTATCGCAAACGCCTCAGGCCACTTGCTGAAGTAGTCCATGACAACAAGGATGTAACGGCTACCGTTTTCAGTTTACGGGAACGGGCCTGTGATGTCAACGGCGATTCTTTCAAACGGGGCGCTCACGTTGTACTGGTGCATTTTACCTCGTGTTTTGACTTTGGGTCCCTTGCTAGCTGCGCATGTTGTGCACTTTCGACACCAGCTCTCTACATCGTTTCTTGCGCTTAGCCAATAAATGCGTTCCCGTACCTTTTCCAGTGTTTTGTTGATTCCCAAGTGCCCACCGGATACCCCATCATGATTTTCTCGTAGGATCCCCTCTTCTTTCGACCGTGGAACCACAAGTTGCATCTCAAAGGATTTTCCATCCGGCATTTCCCATATTCTCCGCAAAACACCATCTTCCACATGGAGAGAGTCCCACTGTGCTCAGTATGCCTTTAAAGTAGGACTTCTGTCGGAGATGTCTCTTGCGTTTGGTTTCTCCATAGATTCCTTCCATGCAAGGATTGGCTCGATGTCAGGGTATTGTTTTTGTGCATTACGAAGTTCTTCCGCACTCCAATTCTCTACAGGTCGGGCTCTTATTCTCTGGACAGAAATACCTTCGTCATTTTCCTCTTTTCGCGCAAAATGTTTACAACTCGGCTCACATGGTCTGCGGGAAAGCGCGTCCGCATTGCAGTGCAGTGTTCCTTTGCGATGCTGTACTTCGAAGTCGTAAGTCGATCCATCTTGCTACTTGCCCCTCAGGATTTTTGAACTTTAGTAACCATACAGTTATTTATGGAAATGTTTTGTTGCCAGTATCATAGCAAGGAGTTTTCGTCTGGTAACACAGTAATTTCTCTCCGTTTGCGATAGAACTTTGCTTTTTTCCCCTGCCCATCGTGTATCTGCGACAAAACTGCTCCAACACCCACGTTCCTAGCATCCGCGTCCACAATAAATGTCTTGCCAGGGGTGGGGTAAGCTAGTATTGGTGCCTCACAAAGTCGCTGTTTTAGATGTTGAAAGCTTCTTTCGCACTCACCTGACCATTTAAATTGTCTACCTTTCTCAGTTAGCTGGTGCAGACACTTGGCGATTCCGAAAAAATCCTTCACGAACCTCATGTAATTATGTGGCGAGACCGAGAAAGATCCTCAGCTGGTGTTTGTCTGCGGGATATGGCCAATTTTTCACGGCTTCGATTTTCTCCGGGTCAGTTTTTACTCCACTGCCATAGTCCATTTCCCGTTGTGAAATCGGTATTTTCTTTGTCTTCTGGATGGATCCGTACCTGCCAGTAGCCACTTTTCAGATCGAGGGTGGAAAACAATTTTGCTCCAGAAAGGGTATCCAAGGTGTCATCCAAAGAACTGTCTCAGAAGATGGTGGTAGGACTTCATCTCTGCTTATAACCGTACGAAAATTCACAGCGTTCTCGTTTCCGTATACCATAGGGATCTCAACGGTTCGATACCTTAACACTTGCATTCGAAGGTCTATGATTACCTCATGTGCCTTCATGAAATCCACTCCTATGATGCATTCGTTGCAAATGTCGGCAACCAAGAATGCGTGTGAGAAGGTCAACCCTGCCAGTTGTATCTTTAGAAAGATCTCTTCTGATTATGGAGGCTGTGACACCCGTGTCGATAGTGGCCACACATTTTCGGTTTCTGATGACTGTCTCCACAATCAAGCTCTTGCTGCAGCGTGTAGTTTGCGAAACTTGGATGATGATCCTGGGGGCGTCGATTCCATCAACCAACTTCAGCCCCGCGAAGTTGGTTCTTAGACGTTTCCCGCCCGCTGTTGATCAGAAGCTTGTCCAGCAGTGTGAGTGTTATTTCTGCCAGATGCTTCGTCATTCTGCCTCCTCCTTGTACAATGTGGGCAGCTTACCTGTCTAGGTGGAGATCTTTATTGTCACTGTAGGTGTCCTAGCTTGTTGCAATTCCAGCATCTCATTTGACCTCGAGCAGTGTTCGGGTTTTGTCTTTCAATGTCGACGCGTTGTCAGGAGCACTCCAGCGTAGCCATTTCTCTGACCCGGTGGCTAATTGCGAAGCTTGGTCTGCTGCTTCCATTGTCAGGGCAAATGCGAAAGCCTCAGCGAGCGTTTTCTTGCCTTCCGTTCTTACAGCCATTTGTAGTTTTCCATCTGCAATGGCATTAGTGAACGCATCGGTCGCCAGCTCGTTTATGATTTCCCTGCTTGTATTGGGGTAAGACAATTCGCCAAGCGCTTGATGTCAGCTTGCAATTGTTGTAGCGTTTCATCTCTTGCCTGGACCCTTCGGCGCAACTGGACTCGGGTAACTTACTGCATGTGGTCGTCGCCAAACCTCATCTCGATTGCCTTGACCATGGCATCATAATCATGATAATGATGATGTTTCTCTGAGCGCAAGCGTAAGAGCAATTGATTTGTCTTCGTTGTCCCAGTTGTTCGTCAAGGCGGCAGCTTCGAACTGCCTCTTATAAATTGGCCATGATGTTTGGCCATCGAAGACAGGGGGCTGCATTTCTTTTCTTCATGGACAGTTGCTCGAATATTCCCGAACCTTCTGTTTCTTCAAAGAATCAAATTCCTTAGCCAGATGTTCGTACTGTTGCTCTACCCTTCCGAACTTTTCTTCCAAGTTTTCTATTTTGGCTTCGAATATATGATCGATTGTTTGAAGTCTTTTGTCGAAGAGAACATTCTGTGCATCGAGTTAGTTTTCGAGACCATCAAGTTTGCTTTCGAGAACGTTATTTTTGTTCGCTTAGTTGCTTCTGGAGAACTTCTGAGGAATTCCTCTGCTCATTCCTTTGTTCGTCGAATTTCCACATATTCAACTTCATGAAAGCTGGCTTTTCATCGGCCGTACTTACTCTGATTTCCATTTCTTGTTCCACAACATCGAACAGCATGTTATCGGGGTCTCCACCATCCTGAGCGATAGCATTCTGAAGTCGGAGCAATAGTTCCTTTTTCAGCCCCAAATTCTGAAGATTTCTTTTTCTAATTCTTCTTTTAACTCAGCTGTTGTCAATTGTTCAATTTTGTGACCCATTTTATATAACCGATACACAATTTTCCCGACAAAGTCAGATTTATTTTAGTATCTCCTCTAGAACAATCTTTTTCAGAACAATTTTTATCAAAAATATCCGCTATTCACAGTTTTAAAACACAATCAGTTCAATAGTTACTGGAAAATTCCACTTTCACAATTATATGAGACACCGACACTGTTTTAGAAAATGTCACTATGCAATTTTCTAGCACTTTACTGAGTTTTATCCCACTTCTGACACCAACGTGATATTTTGGCCTGGGGTTCGACAAATAAAACTCAATCAAATTCCAAAATAATACAACAAATCTCTTTATTTTATGAAACACAATGTCTTTCAGTTTAAATGACAGCAAATTTAACTTATTCCACTTATTCACAATTCAAATACGTTTTTATAATTCGACACTTTTTATTTAATCTCAATTCAATAACTTTTTACTATCGATTTGTTGCGGTAAATTTTACCACAACAAGTTTCACCAACCCATTTTCCTTTATTAACATTTTATTTCCAATTCCTTTCTGTCGTGGCTCCAAAATGCTTCAAGAGTACAGTAGAAACCTGGACCATCAGCCAGAGGACTGCTGTTTTAGTATTTTGGAAAAGCAACCAATCTAGGTTCCATCGATAAACGTGAGACAGGGGGTCCACACCATTCATTGTGAGACGGAAGGTCCACTATTCGAGCGATTGTTCGACAGAAGTTCGAAAAAGAGGAAAAGGCATGATGAATATGACCCATGTCCAACAATGTGTGAATTATAATCACACCAACGTAAATTTAGTATGGCCGAGTGCCCACCATAAAGTGTCTGACATTAAAGTAAGATCACAATGCGACGCGTTTCCCTTTTTAATTTATCTGCGCGAAGGTCTACGGATTTCAAATAATTAATTTCTCTGGAAATCCCACCATTTTAGTTGGAAATGGTGATAGTTTTGTCCAACAAGAATATTTTTCTCAAAGTACTTAGTTTGGGCCGGTTTGGGCTGGGGACTTTGCGCGTAGTTTCATAGTTTTTCACTTGCTTTTTTATAATATGGAATTGACGGTAGAAGGCTGAACACGTCCACTGAGCCAATGGGGATCGCATCCTCAACGCATGTGATCGCGTGCAATGGTTGTTTCACTGCTCTCGGTCGCACTTCTTAGCCTATGAGGGCAGGATGCGGCTGTATGACCGAGACAAGAACACCACCACGCAAAGATCAGAAGAGGATGGCCATATGGTCGTGGTAAAAGTGGATGAGCTAAGCCCTCCATTTTGGACTTTGATATAAGCCTTGAAAAGATTTGGAAGTAAAAAAAAAAATAAAGTGAAAAATTATTGCAAAAAGAGAAATTTCGAAAATTCTTATACGATTGATTGGAAGATAGCTTTGGAAAAAATTCAGAGTTGGTATATCTGAAACTAGAGTTTACAACAGTAGGAGAGGAATATTCTTGTTGGAGGAACGAGAGATTTGGATATTCGCAAAGCTAAGTATTTTTGTGTCTGGTTGTGGCCAGAAATTTTTAGCTGGTTGTGTTGTAGTTAGTTAAGTTAAATTCGTTTTGTTTTGTGACCCTGTGTGGGGCAAAACTATATTCGTTTAGGCCTTCGCTGCCCAATCGTTTCTCTCCCAAGATTGTGGGACTCGTGACCCTTTTTGTTCTTTTGGTACCGTTTGACCTTCAGGATCTTTAGCTTATCGTTTACCATTGTGATTTTTCTTTGTGTCGTTTTGTCACAAACTATTGTTAGTATTTGGCATTTACCTTAATTTCTTTTTTTTTATTTCGATAATTGGCCTTCTGCCAATATTGAAAAACAATTGTTCCTTGTTTTGTTGTCGAAAAGATTCTGGGTTTTAGTCCAGGCCTTAAGCCAAGGTTTCCAAGACAAACCAATACATTTCCTAACCAATAAAATAATTCAACTTCCACTTTGGAATATAACTCTTGTGTTTACCTTCAATATTTTGAAGACTTTTTTCAGATCCCTATTGGTAAGGCAAACTACCATTGAAGTTTCCTGGCGCCCATTCATATATCAGTACGCTCCTGTACTTTTATATACATTCAGGTATTTAATAACATTTGATATTAATTCAATCTTTTTCTCGTTTTATTAATCGAGCGCGATTAATAAAACCCTTTTTAGCGAATCTACTCCCAAGCTGAGCTACCGGAGGCAGCACTGTATTTGCTGTCGGCCTATGAATATTTTTTTTTTATCAAACATATCGACGTTTGACGTTTGCCATTAATTTGTAATTTATTATTCTCAAGTACCGCGGCACATTGTTCTTGCGCTTTCGTTTGTTTTTCTCCTAAAATCCAACCTAAATTCGCGTTTGATTATTATCATAGCACATTGTTCTTGTGCTTTCGTTTGTTTTTTTTCTCCTAAAATCCAACCTAAATTCGTGTTTGATTATTACATAGCAATTGGCGCCCAACGTGGGGCTTTCCTAGAGATTTTGTTTGAGGTGTACCAAAGCACCTTTTGTGAATTGTATGTGTCCTGTATTTTTGTGCAAACAGATCTGTTTAGGGAAGTGTTTTTTTTATATACCTATATATTTTTTTTCTTTCGAATATTTTTACTTGGTGTTGTTTTTTGTTTTCCTAATTAGGTACAAGTGCAATCCAGTGGTTACTATGGATAAATATTCTTGCCTACATATTGTGCCTACCTTATCTTGAAAGTGGGAATTATTTGAATCTACAAAGTGAAAGAAGGAACGAAGGAAGCCTGCGGAAAATAAGTACCTAAAACAAAAATTTTTGAGTCGATTTGAATTGTTCCTATTTTGTTGTTTCTGTTAAACTTGTTTTTATTCTTTTTGGTGAGATTACCTAATTAATTTGGAAAGAAATTAGATTTTGTGTTTGCAACCATTTTGTTGAGAGTATTATAGTGTCGTCGCACTCTCACAAGTGGTTATTTTTTCTCATTTCTTTTATTTTGAATTTTGATTAAAAGTGTTGTTTTTTTTGTCGGGGTTGCCCTTTTAATAAAGTCTGATACTTTTTTCGGACATTTTGACTACTTTTGAGTCATAAATATTTTTGTTTGTGTTAATTTTAATTTATTTCCCTATTAATTTATTTCCCTATTTTCCCTTTCTGCGATAAGAAATAAAGGAATTCGCCGATCCCAATCCCGTTCGTTCTCGTTCACGAATTTGGACAGATGTTCCTTCAAGGTCTTGTTAAATCGTTCTACCATTCCATCAGACTGTGGATAAGGAGTTGTTGTCCTTGTTTTCTTTAACCCATCGTTTCTTGCGCTTAGCCAATAAATGCGTTCCCGTACCTTTTCCAGTGTTTTGTTGATTCCCAAGTGCCCACCGTATACCGCATCATGATTTTCTCGTAGGATCCCCTCTTCTTTCGACCGTGGAACCACAAGTTGCATCTTAAAGGATTTTCCATCCGGCATTTCCCATATTCTCCGCAAAACACCATCTTCCACATGGAGAGAGTCCCACTTTGCTCAGTATGCCTTTAAAGTAGGACTTCTGTCGGAGATGTCTCTTGCGTTTGGTTTCTCCATAGATTCCTTCCATGCAAGGATTGGCTCGATGTCAGGGTATTGTTTTTGTGCATTACGAAGTTCTTCCGCACTCCAATTCTCTACAGGTCGGGCTCTTATTCTCTGGACAGAAATACCTTCGTCCTTTTCCTCTTTTCGCGCAAAATGTTTGCAACTCGGCTCACATGGTCTGCGGGAAAGCGCGTCCGCATTGCAGTGCAGTCTTCCTTTGCGATGCTGTACTTCGAAGTCGTAAGTCGATCCATCTTGCTACTTGCCCCTCAGGATTTTTGAACTTTAGTAACCATACAGTTATTTATGGAAATGTTTTGTTGCCAGTATCATAGCAAGGAGTTTTCGTCTGGGAACACAGTAATTTCTCTCTGTTTGCGATAGAACTTTGCTCTTTTCCCCTGCCCATCGTGTATCTGCGACAAAACTGCTCCAACACCCACGTTCCTAGCATCCGCGTCCACAATAAATGTCTTGCCAGGGGTGGGGTAAGCTAGTATTGGTGCCTCACAAAGTCGCTGTTTTAGATGTTGAAAGCTTCTTTCGCACTCACCTGACCATTTAAATTGTCTACTTTTCTCAGTTAGCTGGTGCAGACACTTGGCGATTCCGAAAAAATCCTTCACGAACCTCATGTAATTATGTGGCGAGACCGAGAAAGATCCTCAGCTGGTGTTTGTCTGCGGGATATGGCCAATTTTTCACGGTTTCGATTTTCTCCGGGTCAGTTTTTACTCCACTGCCATAGTCCATTTCCCGTTGTGAAATCGGTCTTTTCTTTGTCTTCTGGATGAATCCGTACCTGCCAGTAGCCACTTTTCAGATCGAGGGTGGAAAACAATTTTGCTCCAGAAAGGGTATCCAAGGTGTCATCCAAAGAACTGTCTCAGAAGATGGTGGTAGGACTTCATCTCTGCTTATAACCGTACGAAAATTCACAGCGTTCTCGTTTCCGTATACCATAGGGATCTCAACGGTTCGATACCTTAACACTTGCATTCGAAGGTCTATGATTACCTCATGTGCCTTCATGAAATCCACTCCTATGATGCATTCGTTGCAAATGTCGGCAACCAAGAATGCGTGTGAGAAGGTCAACCCTGCCAGTTGTATCTTTAGAAAGATCTCTTCTGATTATGGAGGCTGTGGCACCCGTGTCGATAGTGGCCACACATTTTCGGTTTCTGATGACTGTCTCCACAATCAAGCTCTTGCTGCAGCGTGTAGTTTGCGAAACTTGGATGATGATCCTGGGGGCGTCGATTCCATCAACCAACTTCAGCCCCGCGAAGTTGGTTCTTAGACGTTTCCCGCCCGCTGTTGATCAGAAGCTTGTCCAGCAGTGTGAGTGTTATTTCTGCCAGATGCTTCGTCATTCTGCCTCCTCCTTGTACAATGTGGGCAGCTTACCTGTCTAGGTGGAGATCTTTATTGTCACTGTAGGTGTCCTAGCTTGTTGCAATTCCAGCATCTCATTTGACCTCGAGCAGTGTTCGGGTTTTGTCTTTCAATGTCGACGCGTTGTCAGGAGCACTCCAGCGTAGCCATTTCTCTGACCCGGTGGCTAATTGCGAAGCTTGGTCTGCTGCTTCCATTGTCAGGGCAAATGCTAAAGCCTCAGCGAGCGTTTTCTTGCCTTCCATTCTTACAGCCATTTGTAGTTTTCCATCTGCAATGGCATTAGTGAACGCATCGGTCGCCAGCTCGTTTATGATTTCCCTGCTTGTATTGGGGTAAGACAATTCGCCAAGCGCTTGATGTCAGCTTGCAATTGTTGTAGCGTTTCATCTCTTGCCTGGACCCTTCGGCGCAACTGGACTCGGGTAACTTACTGCATGTAGTCGTCGCCAAACCTCATCTCGATTGCCTTGACCATGGCATCATAATCATGATAATGATGATGTTCCTCTGAGCGCAAGCGTAAGAGCAATTGATTTGTCTTCGTTGTCCCAGTTGTTCGTCAAGGCGGCAGCTTCGAACTGCCTCTTATAAATTGGCCATGATGTTTGGCCATAGAAGACAGGGGGCTGCATTTCTTTTCTTCATGGACAGTTGCTCGAATATTCCCGAACCTTCTGTTTCTTCAAAGAATCAAATTCCTTAGCCAGATGTTCCTACTGTTGCTCTACCCTTCCGAACTTTTCTTCCAAGTTTTCTATTTTGGCTTCGAATATATGATCGATTGTTTGAAGTCTTTTGTCGAAGAGTGCATCGAGTTAGTTTTCGAGAACGTTATTTTTGTTCGCTTAGTTTGCTTCTGGAGAACTTCTGAGGAATTCCTCTGCTCATTCCTTTGTTCGTCGAATTTCCACATATTCAACTTCATGAAAGCTGGCTTTTCATCGGCCGTACTTACTCTGCTTTCCATTTCTTGTTCCACAACATCGAACAGCATGTTATCGGGGTCTCCACCATCCTGAGCGATAGCATTCTGAAGTCGGAGCAATAGTTCCTTTTTCAGCCCCAAATTCTGAAGATTTCTTTTTCTAATTCTTCTTTTAACTCAGCTGTTGTCAATTGTTCAATTTTGTGACCCATTTTATATAACCGATACACAATTTTCCCGACAAAGTCAAATTTATTTTAGTATCTCCTCTAGAACAATCTTTTTCAGAACAATTTTTATCAAAAATATCCGCTATTCACAGTTTTAAAACACAATGAGTTCAATAGTTACTGGAAAATTCCACTTTCACAATTATATGAGACATCGACACTGTTTTAGAAAATTTCACTATGCAATTTTCTAGCACTTTACTGAGTTTTATCCCACTTCTGACACCAACGTGATATTTTGGCCTTACCGACAAATAAAACTCAATCAAATTCCAAAATAATACAACAAATCTCTTTATTTTATGAAACACAATGTCTTTCAGTTTAAATGACAGCAAATTTAACTTATTCCACTTATTCACAATTCAAATACGTTTTTATAATTCGACACTTTTTATTTAATCTCAATTCAATAACTTTTTACTATCGATTTGTTGTGGTAAATTTTACCACAACAAGTTTCACCAACCCATTTTCCTTTATTAACATTTTATTTCCAATTCCTTTCTGTTGTGTCTCCAAAATGCTTCAAGAGTACAGTAGAAACCTGGACCATCAGCCAGAGGACTGCTGTTTTAGTATTTTGGAAAAGCAACCAATCTAGGTTCCATCGATAAACGTGAGACGGGGGGTCCACACCATTCATTGTGAGACGGAAGGTCCACTATTCGAGCGATTGTTCGACAGAAGTTCGAAAAAGAGGAAAAGGCATGATGAATATGACCCATGTCCAACAATGTGTGAATTATAATCACACCAACGTAAATTTAGTATGGCCGAGTGCCCACCATAAAGTGTCTGACATTAAAGTAAGATCACAATGCGACGCGTTTCCCTTTTTAATTTATCTGTGCGAAGGTCTACTGATTTCAAATAATTAATTTCTCTGGAAATCCCACCATTTTAGTTGGAAATGGTGATAGTTTTGTCCAACAAGAATATTTTTCTCAAAGTACTTAGTTTGGGCCGGTTTGGGCTGGGGACTTTGCGCGTAGTTTCATAGTTTTTCACTTGCTTTTTTATAATATGGAATTGACGGTAGAAGGCTGAACACGTCCACTGAGCCAATGGGGATCGCATCCTCAACGCATGTGATCGCGTGCAATGGTTGTTTCACTGCTCTCGGTCGCACTTCTTAGCCTATGAGGGCAGGATGCGGCTGTATGACCGAGACAAGAACACCACCACGCAAAGATCAGAAGAGGATGGCCATATGGTCGTGGTAAAAGTGGACGAGCTAAGCCCTCCAATTTGGACTTTGATATAAGCCTTGAAAAGATTTGGAAGTAAAAAAAAAAAATAAAGTGAAAAATTATTGCAAAAAGAGAAATTTCGAAAATTCTTATACGATTGATTGGAAGATAGCTTTGGAGAAAATTCAGAGTTGGTATATCTGAAACTAGAGTTTACAACAGTAGGAGAGGAATATTCTTGTTGGAGGAACGAGAGATTTGGATATTCGCAAAGCTAAGTATTTTTGTGTCTGGTTGTGGCCAGACATTTTTAGCTGGTTGTGTTGTAGTTAGTTAAGTTAAATTCATTTTGTTTTGTGACCCTGTGTGGGGCAAAACTATATTCGTTTAGGCCTTCGCTGCCCAATCGTTTCTCTCCCAAGATTGTGGGACTCGTGACCCTTTTTGTTCTTTTGGTACCGTTTGACCTTCAGGATCTTTAGCTTATCGTTTACCATTGTGATTTTTCTTTGTGTCGTTTTGTCACAAACTATTGTTAGTATTTGGCATTTACCTTAATTTCTTTTTTTTTATTTCGATAATTGGCCTTCTGCCAATATTGAAAAACAATTGTTCCTTGTTTTGTTGTCGAAAAGATTCTGGGTTTTAGTCCAGGCCTTAAGCCAAGGTTTCCAAGACAAACCAATACATTTCCTAACCAATAAAATAATTCAACTTTCCACCTTCAATATTTTGAAGACTTTTTTCAGATCCCTATTGGTAAGGCAAACTACCATTGAAGTTTCCTGGCGCCCATTCATATATAAGTACGCTCCTGTACTTTTATATACATTCAGGTATTTAATAACATTTGATATTAATTCAATCTTTTTCTCGTTTTATTAATCGAGCGCGATTAATAAAACCCTTTTTAGCGAATCTACTCCCAAGCTGAGCTACCGGAGGCAGCACTGTATTTGCTGTCGGCCTATGAATATTTTTTTTTTATCAAACATATCGACGTTTGACGTTTGCCATTAATTTGTAATTTATTATTCTCAAGTACCGCGGCACATTGTTCTTGCGCTTTCGTTTGTTTTTCTCCTAAAATCCAACCTAAATTCGCGTTTGATTATTATCATAGCACATTGTTCTTGTGCTATCGTTTGTTTTTTTTTTCTCCTAAAATCCAACCTAAAATCGCGTTTGATTATTACATAGCAATTGGCGCCCAACGTGGGACTTTCCTAGAGATTTTGTTTGAGGTGTACCAAAGCACCTTTTGTGAATTGTATGTGTCCTGTATTTTTGTGCAAACAGATCTGTTTAGGGAAGTGTTTTTTTTATATACCTATATATTTTTTTTCTTTCGAATATTTTTACTTGGTGTTGTTTTTTGTTTTCCTAATTAGGTACAAGTGCAATCCAGTGGTTACTATGGATAAATATTCCGGATATATATATATAAATATACCGGAGGCAGCACTGTATTTGCTGTCGGCCTATGAATATTTTTTTTTTATCAAACATATCGACGTTTGACGTTTGCCATTAATTTGTAATTTATTATTCTCAAGTACCGCGGCACATTGTTCTTGCGCTTTCGTTTGTTTTTCTCCTAAAATCCAACCTAAATTCGCGTTTGATATTATCATAGCACATTGTTCTTGTGCTATCGTTCGTTTTTTTTTTTTCTCCTAAAATCCAACCTAAAATCGCGTTTGATTATTACATAGCAATTGGCGCCCAACGTGGGACTTTCCTAGAGATTTTGTTTGAGGTGTACCAAAGCACCTTTTGTGAATTGTATGTGTCCTGTATTTTTGTGCAAACAGATCTGTTTAGGGAAGTGTTTTTTTTATATACCTATATATTTTTTTTCTTTCGAATATTTTTACTTGGTGTTGTTTTTTGTTTTCCTAATTAGGTACAAGTGCAATCCAGTGGTTACTATGGATAAATATTCTTGCCTACATATTGTGCCTACCTTATCTTGAAAGTGGGAATTATTTTAATCTACAAAGTGAAAGAAGGAACGAAGGAAGCCTGCGGAAAATAAGTACCTAAAACAAAAATTTGTGAGTCGATTTGAATTGTTCCTATTTTGTTGTTTCTGTTAAACTTGTTTTTATTCTTTTTGGTGAGATTACCTAATTAATTTGGAAAGAAATTAGATTTTGTGTTTGCAACCATTTTGTTGAGAGTATTAAGTGTCGTCGCACTCTCACAAGTGGTTATTTTTTTTCTCATTTCTTTTATTTTGAATTTTGATTAAAAGTGTTGTTTTTTTGTCGGGGTTGCCCTTTTAATAAAGTCTGATACTTTTTTCGGACATTTTGACTACTTTTGAGTCATAAATATTTTTGTTTGTGTTAATTTTAATTTATTTTAATTTGTTTTCAAATTGAATTGAGAGGGATAATCTTGAATAGTTTATATATGTTATTTTGGTAAAACCAGTGTAAGGCGTTTTTTTAACCTCATTTTGAGTGAATGTTTTTTTCTTAATATTTTTTTATTTTTATCCTTCCACACCGCAAGGGTAATTATTTTTTTCTCAACATTTCTTTTATATTTAAAAATAACTTTAAGGTGTTTTTTTTCCTCCTTCGCTTAATTTAGAAAGTTTTTTTGTCGAGTTTAGATTTTTCATTATTTTTTTTGTTTTCCTTCTAAACGAAGCACAGTTTCTTTTTTTTTAATGGATGTTAGTCAGATTAAAAGACTGACTCAAGACGAGATTACGTATGAGATAGAGTGTAGGAGTTTAACGGTAGGGACGGTAGAGGAGATGTGAAAAACGCTTAGAGCCGCATTAAAATTAGAGCGTAGGGCATCTTTTGCAGCTCCAGCTTACCCGTTCTCGTTCGAAGTAGATCAGGTAGCCGTTGAAAAAAAATTATTGGAAATCGCGAAACTTTTAGAAAATCTTCCGAAGTCGGAAACTTCGAAGGAGTATCTTAAAATACTCACGAAGATTGAGTGGGGGTTACGTCGAATGGATAGGTCGGTTCCGGAAAATGATTCGCAGGATAAGTGTAGATTAACTTTAAAAAATAAATTAATATTAGCATTGGCCGACTTAGATGGGGATGGAGAAGAAGACGAGGAGGATGAGGAGGAAGAAGGGGAAGAAGACTCAGACAATCAGAAAACCAAAAATAATAATACAGAAGTTGAAAATCAGCGGACGGCAGAACATCATTCGACTAGGGCAATGCAAACTTCGGGTGGTTCATTGACAGGTATAGGAGAGACAGACAATAGGAATAGGGGCGAAAGGGGTCATATTATTCCTTTAGTAGATCAAATCGTAGTGAATTCGGGAAAATTTCATAATTTAGCGAAGTGGGAGGTGAAGTTCACTGGGGAGCGCTGTGGTGCCTCCGTGAATTCATTTTTAGAAAGGGTTGAGGAGTTGAGACAGGCACGGGGGGTTTCGGAAAGTCAACTTTTTAAGGCAGCAGTGGAACTTTTTGTTGGAAAAGCGTTGATTTTGGTTAGGGCGATTCGCATTTCGGTCAATTCGTGGCAGGAACTCGTCAATGAATTGAAACTTGAATTTCTGCCACCGAACTACGATGATCAACTTCTCGAGGAGATTAGGCGTCGTACACAAGGCAAAGATGAATCCATCGGCGTCTATGTGAAGACTATGCAGAACTTGTTTGGTAGGTTAACCGATCAAATCTCAGAAAGTAGGAAGTTGCCAATGATTCAAAGGAACTTGACACCTTTCTACCAAACTCAACTTGGTTTGGCTAAACCAAGTTGCGTTTGGGATTTGGTCGCATTAGGTAGGAATTTAGAAGCGGTTAGGGCAAATGTAGAAGCATATGTTCCACCACCAAATGTTAGGAATAATAGGACTTTGCTAGAGCCGGATCTAGCATACGTAGGTTTTGAAAATTCTTCGGTTTCGGTTGTTTCGGACAACAACCCAACTGCTCATCAGACCCAAACTTCAAACCTACCCCGTTCTTCTACTTCTATTAGGTGTTTCAATTGCAATGGATCAGGCCATTTTGCAAATAGGTGTTCTGCTCCTAGGCGTTTTTTTGGTTGTGGGACTGTAGGGGTTTCTCGACAAAATTGTCGCAAGTGTTCGGGAAACGGGCAACGGACTCCTGCGCCAGCAGGGCGGGAAGTCCGAAGACGTTGATAAGGTTACCTGCTGGTAACCAGTCGGCGAAAAAAATTCATTTAGGTTTTACTCTGGAGGCAAACGGTAGTGATAAGAGACCATTTTTGAGTATTAGTATTTATGGTTCTAGATTTTTAGGTTTATTAGATTCAGGAGCTTCTAGGACCATAATAGGTAGGGATGCCTGGTTAATTATAGAAAATTTAGGGCTTTCTTTAAAAAAAAGACTCTGTTCACTGCGTTTGTTTGGCAGATGCAAAAAGAGTCGAAGTTTGAGGAGTGATCTCTCTTCCAATTATTGTTGCAGATAGGGCAGTTTTTGTTGACTGTTTGGTCATCCCCTCTCTGCCACATACAGTGATTCTGGGCGCAGATTTTTGGGCGCTTTCGGGTATAGTCCCGGATTTAAGATCACGTATGTGGACTTTTTCGGAACAGGACAGTCCTGTTGCGATTTGTTCTATTACAGAACGATCTGAGTTGAGTGCTAGGGAAATGCAAACATTAGAAACTTTTATAGGAGAATCTTTTAATAAAATGCCTGAAGGCTTAGGTTGCACAACCTTAGTGCAACATAAGATTAGGACGTCAGCGGAACCGATAAAACAACGATACTATCTGGTTTCCCCGGCGATGCAGGAGCATATTGATAGGGAATTGAATGAGATGTTAGAAGCAGGGGTTATTGAGAGATCGACAAGTGCCTGGTCGTCTCCAATACTTTTAGTTAAAAAGAAAGATGGCTCCTATAGATTCTGCGTGGACTATAGGAAGCTAAATAATAATACTGATAGGGATGCTTATCCACTTCCATATATACATTCCATTTTAGATAGACTTCGAGGTGCTAGGTTCCTGTCTTCATTGGATATCAAGTCAGCGTACTGGCAAATACCAATGGAGGAATAATCGAAGCCCTATACTGCCTTTACGGTACCTGGTAGGGGTCTTTTTCAATTTAGGAGAATGCCTTTTGGACTGCATAACTCACCTGCGACTTGGCAGAGGTTTATCGACACAGTTTTGGGTGCCGACCTAGAGCCATTCGTGTTCGTCTATTTAGACGACATCATCATCATTTCGGAATCTTTTGAGAAACATCTTGAAATTCTGAATGAGGTGATAAAAAGGTTGTGTGAAGCAGGATTAAAAGTTAGTAGGGAAAAATGCAACTTCTGCATGCCCTCTTTAAAATTTTTAGGTTATATAGTGGATCGAAATGGGTTGCATGTAGATCCAGAAAAAGTGGAAAGCATGGTTAGGATTCCAGCACCGAAAAATATTAAAGAAGTTAGGAGCTTTATAGAGACAGTATCATGGTACCGTCGTTTTGTACCAAATTTCGCAGAATTACTTAGGCCTTTGTCAGATTTGCTGAAAAAGAATAAAAAGTTCATTTCGAGTCAGGATTGTGAAAATAGTTTTAGGAAGGCAAAGGAGTGTTTGGTGACAGCACCTATACTCTCTTGTCCAGATTTCAAACGACCATTCGTCGTTCAAACAGACGCGTCAGATTACGGAATCGGTGCAGTTCTTTCACAGAACTTTGATGAGGGAGAAAAGGTTGTCTGTTACCTTAGTAGGTCTTTAAATAGAAAAGAAAGAAATTACAGTACCACCGAAAAAGAATGCTTGGCTGTGCTTTGGGCTATTGAGAAGTTACGGCCGTATATCGAAGGCCTTCGGTTTACGGTTGTGACGGATCATTATTCCTTATTATGGTTAAGTAATTTGAAAGACCCACAGGGTAGTTTAGCTCGTTGGGCCATTCGGTTACAACAGTTTGACTTTGAGATCATTCACCGCAAGGGCAAAGAGCATGTAGTTCCGGACATGCTTTCTCGAGGAGTGCCACAGTTGGGTGGTATCTCGGAAGAGGATTCAGACCCTTGGGTGGCCAAAATGATTTCAAATGTCAAAACTAATCCGCTTAAATATCCAGCTTGGAGGGTTGAATAAGGAAGGTTGTTCAAATTTATTAAACCAAATCATGTCGTAGTACATGAAACTTATCAGGAGTGGAAGAGAGTGATAGGTAAAAACGAAAGATTAGGTAATTTGCAGGAAAACCATGACAGTCCTCTAGCAGGACACATGGGTATTAGGAAAACTTTCGCCAGAGTTATGGCAAAATTTTACTGGCCTAAAATGAGGGCCGATATAACCAGGTATGTTAGGAATTGTAAAGTTTGCCAACAGGTTAAGCCGGTGAATGATAAGCCAGCTGGGTTAATGACGGAGAGGGTAGGAAACAAATCACCATGGGAGATGATTTGCGTAGATTTGGTTGGTCCACTTCCTAAGTCGAGTAGGGGTTTCACTTATATTTATACGGTAGTATAAACTTAACGAAGTTTCCACTACTCTTTTCTTTGAGGTCGGCTACGGCAAAAACAATTTGTAGGGAACAATGTCTTCCTCCTATTTGGCATCCCAAAGGTGATCGTGTGTGACAACGGTCCCCAGTTCCGATCCAAACAACTGAAAACGCTTTGCTAGGTGTACGCGTCACAATTAAAATTCACAGCCCACTACCATCCGCAGGCGAATCCTGCCGAGAGAATTAATCAGATAATTAAGACGACGTTAAGGGCTTACGCCGCTGAAAACCACCGTTTGTGGGATTCACAGCTTCAGAAGGTGGCGTGTGCGATTCGCACGTCACAACACGAAGTGTTAGGAGTTTCTCCTTACTATGCAAATTTTGGGAGGGATATGGTGACTTCTGGTCAAGAAGCATCATTAGTAGAAGACAGCTCCGAAACGGTTCAAGATCAGGTCGAGATCGAAAATCGTTTCAAAGAGCTTAGAGTGGATATTTTAAAAAAATTACAAGCAGCATCGAAAAGATCTGCTCAAGCCTATAACCTTCGACGGCGTGATGTCCAATATCACCCCGGCGAACTTGTTTGGCGAAGAAATTTTTCGTTGTCGGATGCCGCGAATTATTATGCCGCGAAATTAGCACCGAAGTTTGTCGGTCCGTTTAAAATTAAAAAAACGTGTGTCACCTTGGACATACGTTCTTGAAGATAGTAACTGTAAAGAACGTGGAACTTGGAACGTAAAAGATTTTAAACCGTACACCGACGCATCCGAAAGTAATTAGTAAAATTAACGTAGCTTGATTTTTTTGTCTTATAGTTCACACTTTTATTTTTCTGATTTTATATTTGATTGATTTTTATTATTTTGATAACTTACTTTGTTTTCAAATTTTGTTTGACTTATATATAGTGTGTTTTTTTTTCTGATGGATAAAACCTATTTTTGATTTCCTGGCACATCTTTGGAAAGGTATTACAGTTCTTACGAACTGTAAGCACATTTCCTAGGAGGTGAGGGTGGGATATGTTGCGGTAAATTTTACCACAACAAGTTTCACCAACCCATTTTCCTTTATTAACATTTTATTTCCAATTCCTTTCTGTTGTGGCTCCAAAATGCTTCAAGAGTACAGTAGAAACCTGGACCATCAGCCAGAGGACTGCTGTTTTAGTATTTTGGAAAAGCAACCAATCTAGGTTCCATCGATAAACGTGAGACAGGGGGTCCACACCATTCATTGTGAGACGGAAGGTCCACTATTCGAGCGATTGTTCGACAGAAGTTCGAAAAAGAGGAAAAGGCATGATGAATATGACCCATGTCCAACAATGTGTGAATTATAATCACACCAACGTAAATTTAGTATGGCCGAGTGCCCACCATAAAGTGTCTGACATTAAAGTAAGATCACAATGCGACGTGTTTCCCTTTTTAATTTATTTGCGCGAAGGTCTACGGATTTCAAATAATTAATTTCTCTGGAAATCCCACCATTTTAGTTGGAAATGGTGATAGTTTTGTCCAACAAGAATATTTTTCTCAAAGTACTTAGTTTGGGCCGGTTTGGGCTGGGGACTTTGCGCGTAGTTTCATAGTTTTTCACTTGCTTTTTTATAATATGGAATTGACGGTAGAAGGCTGAACACGTTCACTGAGCCAATGGGGATCGCATCCTCAACGCATGTGATCGCGTGCAATGGTTGTTTCACTGCTCTCGGTCGCACTTCTTAGCCTATGAGGGCAGGATGCGGCTGTATGACCGAGACAAGAACACCACCACGCAAAGATCAGAAGAGGATGGCCATATGGTCGTGGTAAAAGTGGACGAGCTAAGCCCTCCATTTTGGACTTTGATATAAGCCTTGAAAAGATTTGGAAGTAAAAAAACCCCCGATTCTTCTGAAGAGGTGTTTTTCCAGACTGGCAAAGCTACTGCGTAAGCTTTTCCATCGCTCCTACTCTTCTGGAATCGTTCCTAGAAGATGGAAAACAGCATTTGTCCAGCCTGTCCCTAAGAAAGGTGACCCATCCTCCCCCTTCTCCTAACGACCCATAGCACTGACATCCCTTTTTTCTAAGGTCATGGAAACACTGATTAACCGTCAGCTTAAGGAATATCTCGAAGATCGAAAGCTTCTCCATGACCGTCAGTATGGCTTCCGCAGCAACCGTTCCACTGGTGATCTGATGGCATATCTCACCGAACAGTGGAACAAATCTTTACATCGCTTTGGTGAAAGTAAGATTATTGTTCTTGATATCTCCGAGGCATTTGATATAGTTTGGCATGAAGCCCTCTTATCGAAAATGCGTGCTTTTGGGATCGATGATACTCTTGTTCGTTGGATTAGACGCTATCTTCTGGACCGTTCAATATAAGTTGTATTGGATAGATTCAAGTCTGATTCCCATAAAATAAATGCTGGTGTGCCCCAGGGCTCTGTTCTGTCTCCGACTCTATTCCTCTTTTTTATAGATGATCTTTTGTCTGTTACTTCTAATCCACTTAACTGTTTTGGTGACGACTGTACCCGCAGCTTTTCATATTCGTTCGATAATTCACGTCCTTCGCCTTCGGACGTACAATTGCAACGGAACAATATGTCAAGCTCATTAAACTCCGATTTATACAGCATTCTCAAATAGGGTAATAGGAATCGTGTGGAGTTTAATGCTTCGAAAACTCAATGCTGTCTTCTGTCGTTAAAGCTAAACATACCCCCAATGCCATTGTCCATGAATGGCACTTACATCGAAGAAACCGAAAGGCTCTCAGTACTCGGTATGTGGGTCAACGACGACCTCCGTTGGAACGACCATATATTTGAGATCTCTAAGAATGCTGCTAAGTGCTTAGGTTTTCTGTATCGGAGTAAGAAGTATTTTTCCCCTTCTGATCTGGCTACAATTTATAAAGCGTTTATACGCCCTAAACTCGAGTATAACTCCCAGCTCTGGGCAGGTGCTTCACAAACATCGCTTGACCTGCTTGATAGAATACAAAATCGAGCGTTAAGAACTGCCGCTGAATCCATTGGCCCTCTCGAACACCGACGCAATGTTTCATGTCTTTCCTTATTTTATCGTTTCTTTTACAAAAAATGTTCACTCGAAGTAGCCAGCTGCATTCCTCCCCTTAAAAGTTTCTCCCGTAATACTTGTCTTGCAAGGAATGCTCATTCACATTTTGATCTGCAAACATTCAAAACCAATGTTAATCGACACCTCCTATCTCTCCCCTCCCTATCTTCCTAATGCCCGCGCAGTGTGTAACATTAAAAGGGAAATATGTAGTCCCTTGTGCGCGCGTTAATTATAAAAAAAAAAAAAAAAAGGAGGGCCAGAGCTGTTCTCGAGCTCTTCGAGCAGAAAAGACGGAAATAACACCGGCTTCTCGCAAAGAAAAAGAGATAGCATGAGAAGCGCGTGATGGAAGATATCGATTTTTAGGCCGCGTACGATAACATTTATAGAGAAGAGCTATACAGAGCCATGTCTGATTTTGGCATCCCCACAAAACTCGTCCGGCTGCAGGATGACGATTGAGAACTCTCGTTGCTCCGTCAAGGTTGGTACCGACCTCACAGCTTTTGATGTCAAAAAATCGATTCCGGCAAGATGACGCGATATCGTGCGATTTCTTCAATTTATTACTTGAACAAATTATAAGAAACTCGCAAGTTAATTGTAGTGGGACGTTGACGACAAAAACATCATTGGCAGAACTCGGCGAGCTGTCACTGGAGCGCTTGATAACATTGAAGCTGAATAGGCTAGGATGGGACTTGCAGTCAATGAGGCCAAAACGAAGAACCTCCTCTTCACAAAAAGGGACACACAACATCGGCAGATTGGACAAAACATCACAATAGAGAAGTACAACTTTGAGGTAGTTAGGGACTTTGTTTACCTCGGATCCGCTATAACATCTAACAACAACATCTCGTCAGAAATAAAGTGAAGAATTACTCTTGCCAATCGCTCTTTCTATGGGCCAGGAAGCTAATTAAGTAGCAAAACCCTTTCTCGAAAGACAAAAGAGACTCTGAATAAGACCTTAATGATCCCAGTCCTTCTCTGTGGCGCCGAGGCATGGAGTCTATCTTAATTGGATGGAGATATCCTTAGTCGTTTCAAGCGTAAGATTCTTCGGAAGATTATCACGTTTAAGATGGCAAGGTCATGTAGAGCGAATGAAAAACAATGCTCCGGCTCGCAGGATCTTCGATTCCATCTGAGAGGGTAGACGCAGTCAAGGAAGATCTCGCCTTAGTTGGCGCGCTCAAGTGGAGATAGCCAAAGACCGAGCTGGCTGGAGAGGCATGTTGGTTGAGGCCCATGTTCGTCCCCAACTGTACCACCCTCTAAGTACCCTAAGTAAGTAAGCAGCTTTCGAGTAAATTGAAATTTATCCAACCTCCTTCTTACTTGCAATTATAGGGACTATAACGCAAGTTTAGGATTCGTGAATATAAAAAAAATTGCGATAACAATCAAACATGAGTTAGTAGCAAAAAATGTCTGTCTGTTTGTCTGAACCAAATTTACGGTATCTATTAATGGTAACTTTCATATAACGGTTTTTTAAGGTTTGGCTTTCTCGGTAAGGGCTTTTTGGATTTCTGTTAAATTTTATATTTAAGAAAATCTAGGTAGCCAAATTAATTCTGCATATCAACATTTTGAATAAAACTAATCAAAAAAATTATTTCAAATTTTATAATCACATGTATATTAATAAACTTTATTAAACTGCATGGGTACCAAAAACATTTTTTTTTTCAAAAACTAAAAATTACATTACATTACATTACATTTTAATCTACTCCGTAGATAAATCTACGAAGTAGACACATTTACGAGCACTGGCTACTGAGGCCATCGGCTCAGACAATTACAAAGGCAACACACAAGACACACAGGACAGAAGAGAAGACAGAAAACACATAACACATGTCAACAGCACGCAGTTGGTTTTCAGACGGTCCACCATCTTTCTACTAACCACGCGCAACGATGCTTGATTTCGCTGATCTCACGGGAAGCGATGCTTTATCGGAGCCAAGGCCGTTGACAAAAAAAAATTAAATTAATTTTTGATTTTTTTTTTTCAAAAATTAATATTTTTGAAACTAATCAAAAAAACGTATTTTAAATTTTATATTCACATGTATATTACTAAACTCTTAAAAACAGCGCAATAAAATTTCAGAAAAGAATTTTTTTTCAAAAAACTAAAAATAAAAAACAGGATTTTATCAAAATCCGTCCTACAATTTTCGAAAAACTTTTTTCATAAATTCACTATTATACAAGACGTGTGATGGCGTACTCCATTTTTACTAAGAACGGTTAAGTGTTGTGGTTTTAACACTTTTTATTTTAAGTTCAGATAGTGATATTTTTCTATGTTAATGTTAGTTATTTTTTTAATTTTATTCGAAGATGTGACCGCATATACATAATGAGCCAGTACGAACGATCCAATCGTGCAATTTATTTACTTTTATTATAGGGACTATAACAAGGCAATCTAAGATTCGTGAATATAAAACAATATGAGATTTTAGGTTTTTATTTTCGCGGACGATATTCATATTAGATAAAGTTTTTTATTTTCGGAACTTACCGCGTTATAAGAAATATTTTCTCTTATTTATTTCTACCCGACGTTTCGAAGAAGTTTCATACTTCGTGGACACGGGATGAGACTGACGTTTGATTGCTGTTGTTTAAGTTATTGGTTTTTAGCTCTCGCTCTCAAGTAGTACCGGTGCGTAGATGTTGATGCACTTGGATTGCTTGTGGGTGGTGGTGGTGTACTCGTTCTAGGTTGTTGTTGCGTTGAGTCGATGTATTTTTGGACACATGCAAAGCTCACGACATCGGCTATAGGTTTTTTGATTTGCTTTACTATGGTTTTGCTTATGAGAGGATCCCACGTTGGCGATAATTTAAAGCTAGAATCTCTATTGAAATTTGTATGTTTCTTAATTTCAATTGCTTCTCTGACGATTCTTGGTACATAAAATCTTTCATTTGCGATTGATCTAGCTTGATCAAAACGTATAAAGTGATCTTCGTTGTAGGCCAGATGTTCACATATTGCCGATTTTGTGACAGCGTTGTTTTGGATAGCTTTGATATGTTCGTTTAAACGCGTTTTAATACCTCTTTTCGTTTCACCAATATAAAAAGATCCACAGCTACAGGGAACAGAGTATACACCAGGATTTTGGAGTGAAATTTTGTCCTTAGGCGATCCTAAAAATTGACGAACCTTAGTTGGCGGTTTAAAGATGGTTTTAACATCATATTTTTGTAAGATTCGCCCAATTCCATCCGTTATGCCTTTGATATAGGGTAAAAAGGCCCTTTTATCAAATGCTGGAGGTAGCGAATGTTTCTGTAAGCTGGGTTTGGGTTTCCAGGTTCTCTGTTTGGAGTTGTAGCCATTCTTTTTAAGTGCAATGTCTATATCCTTCAACTCTTGCTTGAGGTGTTCGGGGTCACAAATTCCACTCCAAAATCCTGGTGTATACTCTGTTCCCTGTAGCTGTGGATCTTTTTATATTGGTGAAACGAAAAGAGGTATTAAAACGCGTTTAAACGAACATATCAAAGCTATCCAAAACAACGCTGTCACAAAATCGGCAATATGTGAACATCTGGCCTACAACGAAGATCACTTTATACGTTTTGATCAAGCTAGATCAATCGCAAATGAAAGATTTTATGTACCAAGAATCGTCAGAGAAGCAATTGAAATTAAGAAACATACAAATTTCAATAAAGATTCTAGCTTTAAATTATCGCCAACGTGGGATCCTCTCATAAGCAAAACCATAGTAAAGCAAATCAAAAAACCTATAGCCGATGTCGTGAGCTTTGCATGTGTCCAAAAATACATCGACTCAACGCAACAACAACCTAGAACGAGTACACCACCACCACCCACAAGCAATCCAAGTGCATCAACATCTACGCACCGGTACTACTTGAGAGCGAGAGCTAAAAACCAATAACTTAAACAACAGCAATCAAACGTCAGTCTCATCCCGTGTCCACGAAGTATGAAACTTCTTCGAAACGTCGGGTAGAAATAAATAAGAGAAAATATTTCTTATAACGCGGTAAGTTCCGAAAATAAAAAACTTTATCTAATATAAAACAATTTGAGATAACAACCAAACATGACATTACGATCATAGAGAACTCTAAAAAAGTTAGTGGCAAAAAAGGTCTGTCTGTCTATCAGTAATGTATAACGAGCTGCAGTATAAGCGGCATAAGCGATTATCTTCAAATTTTTCTTGGTATTGGCTATCATTTGATAAGAAACAAATTTACGGGAAAAGTCTATTAACGGTACTTTTCATTATAACGTTTTCTTTTAATTATTATAATATGTTATAATAATATATAATTAAAGAAATAATAATTAAATAATAATTACATATTAGATAATTTAATAATTAAAGCCAAATGTCTGTCCTTTTATATAATTTTTAAACTGAGCAATTTCTATTAATAATTTTCGAAAAAAATATATCAAACTCGAAATTTTGGAATAAAGTGATAAAGAATTAATTTAATTTCTTTTTTTTACTGCGCATCATTGTATATACATTGCCTATAGTACTATCATGACACTTGGTTGGTCGGTCGTCAGTTTGAACTGCAGTGTTGGTACGGCGAGGGTGAGGCTGACAAGGACTACTTAATACAGGAATATATGTATGTGTACCTATATGTTCTCGGTGAACGACGCGACGACGTTGAGAATCGACATTGATGGCATTTTTTGTATCTTTCGCTTCGTTCAATTTTATATCCATCGCTGGGTTTTTTTTATTTTTGTTGGCTTTTATTGAAAAATTATTTCGAAAAAAACAATATAAAATCTGGCACAAGGGGAAATTTTCTTAAAAAAAAAACATTTGCATTGGAAATAATATATCTAAAATAACGGAAACAATTACAATAATGTGCTTTGTATTTTTCAAAGCTAAAACACGTTTTTTATAATTTGTTTAGGTAGTATTAACCTGATCTTTATTCTTTACTATCATTACACATTTCAGGTAGAGTCGAATAACTTTGGCGCCCCAAAATAGTCACGTAATATTCCTATAGGGAGAGTTGAAACAAGTATTTTTGAAACAGAATTTACAACTATAGAAGTTGGAGTACCTATTTTATACAACAGTTAAAACCCCTGTTTGGATCACTATAGAATTTGGGGTAGCTCCGTTATGGAACTGTTAGATAGAAGCATTTTTACAATGGGTGGGAGTCTACCTCCCTCCATTTGGTCGGGAGGGCATTAAAATGGAAAAAAAATCTTTTCTGTTCTATCATCTTATTTTTAAATAAAGTAATCTCTATTAAAAGCTTTTGAAAAAACTTACATAGCTTAAACTTAAATTCGAAAAAAACAAAAAAAATTGTAATTTTTTAATTTTGAATTTTTTACGAAACTTGCTTTGATTAGTTTCTAATTGACCGCTGAAAAACAAGATGATTTTATTTGTTCTAGTTTTCGAAAAAAATTTAAATTTACCAAACCTATACTTTTTACTTGCGGGACTATAAGGTATTCCCCAGAGGGGAAATTGAAATGTTATTTTTAGGCCTAAAAATAACAGTACCTGCCATATGACCGTTTAGGAATAACTTATTTTTCTCGAAAACGGCTCCAACGATTTTGATGAAATGTTTTAAGATTTTTTTTTGCTATCATTTGATCAGAAACCGGGAAAAGTCTATTAACAGTACTTTTTATGTAACGGTGTTTTTTAATTTTTGGCTTTCTCGGTAACGGCTTTTTGGATTTCTGTCAAATTTTATATTTGAGAAGATCTAGGTAGCCAAATTATTTCTGTGATATCACGACCCGCCATACAAATATTTTCAGTAGAAAAATTTATATGATAATTCTATATTCTTTGATAGTACTAAAGGCAGTCTATATACAATGCCAGTAACCTGAAACCGGTCGTATAATGCTCCTTCGTTTGTTTCACCGAAGGCTTCGAAAAAAAATCGGACTTTAAATAAAGCGATTGTTTTATGATCCGTTATCTTGTAGTCGAAGACAATTCCAAGGAAATTTAACTTATTCCCGATTTTAAAACGGGTAAAAATATGGTCATGCAAGTACTTGTACTTTCTGTTACGCAAGTTGGCTAATTTATACACCCCTTTAAACTATTTTTATAATGACTCATTTCTTTCTCATAAACCCATATCTCTGTCAAAACAAACTATTATAACTGGCAATTTATCGAGTGACTGAAGGTGAGCTAAGAAAAGAAAAAAAAATGTTAGGCCAACTACGAATGTTTTGGTGCATACAAAAACAATTAAAAACTAAACTACTTTGAACTGAAGAGAAATTAGGATTAACAATATTCATAATCATGTTGCTCTTTCTTTTCTCTCTTTTCAAAAGGTTTCAAAGTTTTCAAAAATTCCTCTTTCATGTGGTGATAAACAAAACATTATGCACTGTTATATACTGTTTGCGAGATCTTGTTGCTCCAGGTTGTTTACCTTCTGCTCCAGTGTGTGAATTTTTATTCCTTTTCATTAATTAAAGCTGAGTTTTGCGAAAATTCTTAATCTGCACTATTTCAGCGTAAACCATTTCCAAGGTTATGGCTGGAGGTAGATTTTCTATCGATGAAGCACTTTTGTTTATTTCATTTGTGATGGTGGCGGGGGTTAAAGGGGCGGGTAGTGCATCATCGGTGGCGTTGGTGATAGCTGCCGTCGAAGTAATTTTTGAAGTGGTAGTGGTTATGATGTGCAATGGTGATAGCGGAGGTAAGGATAGCAGCGGAGGTAGCATGAGGAAAGAGTCTCAGATGCAAAAGATGATGGTGAATGTGATGCTCTTGAAAAGTTTTTTTATTGGCGTAACACCAGAAATAGATCCTCTACTCTCTGCTGTACAACTAGGGCATATCACCAAATTGCTTTCGATTTTTTCAAGAACTCAATTTCATTCGCTGTGATATTAACACATTTACCGTGGAAAAATGTATTGCAGTCGATGCACTTAACTTAAAGTTCTGCTCTTTTGACCTTTATTTTACAAATTATGCACGACATTTATGAAATTTATATAATTTTTTTTGTATTTGTTTAGTGAAAAAGCTCCAGATATGAGTGTACCTCGCAACGTCACAAAGAGAACTGAGAGATGAGGAAAGCATTAAAACATTTTTCATCAACTTTATTAATGGCGAAATTGATGCTCCTTATTTATTAGCCTGTATTGGGTTAAATTACCGTGGAAGATCTTATCACCTGCGTGGATCGGAACTTCTGCATGTTGACTTTCATAGAACAAACTATTGCATATATGAAGCTCTAAACCGTATGAGCAGACTTTTTAATCTAAATGCTTCTTGTAAAGTGGGAATTAAATCTTTATTTGGAACCAGTGCTGTCGTGATTGTTTTGTTTAATGTTTTCTTGTACTGGCATGATTACATTTTAGTTAGTTTTTGTATTTTGTCAACAACTGACACATGCATTTATGATGAGCGCTTCTGATTGTAGTAAAAAGCTTGCTCTGAGCTTACTACATCAAAGAATCTGAAGTGTAAAAAAAAAAGTCATCGCGGTTGCTCGTTAAGAGAAACTCGATGGAGGTTAGCAGGGTGTACCGTTTTACTTTTGATGAGGATAGAGATGCTATCGAAACAAAAATTGAGGAGATTAAAGGTACCTCAGAAGAATCCAAAGTCTTCGAAATACATTAAGATTGTAACAAAGATTGAAAGGTGTATAGATAGGTTAGCTAGGACCCCTTGCGATTAGCTCACTTCGTAACAAGGGTTTGTGTTTGTTAGGAGATCTCACTGGTGATAGCGAGAATAGTGATAGGGAAGAAGAAGTTGAGAAAGAAGATTAAGGTTGGGAAGATTTAGGGGATTGGCAAGAACTCGTCAAGCAACTCAAAGCGAAGTTCCTTCCTGCGAATTACGATTATTTTCTATTGGAAGAAATTAATCGGCCGACTTTAGTCATAGGTTCAGAATTTTAAATAAAATTTATAAAGTTGCTCTTAGTTGTGGCAAAATATAAAAAACTAAAAGAAAAGACTTTTTTTTTAATTCCTTATAAAATTTTATTGTTGGAGCTAAGTTGTAGCTTAAGGTACTGTACGGTATATACATTTCTTACAGCTGATCGCTGGAAATACATTATATAAGTTCAACAAACTTTAGTCTGGAGAAATTACTTCCAATTTTCTTTCTTTTTATTTATTAGTTTATTTAATTAAATTCGGAGTAATGTACCTAATACAATTACATATGTTTGCATCAATGCCCCCCATAAGAGGTCTTAGGGAAAGCGAGATTCACTCTGTTTATTTTCTTTTACAAATTCTTTAACACGTACATACATAAGACATACATTGTTGGCTTTGGATATTGGAATTATTTCTTCTTTTTTTCAATTTCTTCTTAGTTAATTGCCGCGTTAAGTTATTTGTTGTAAATTAAAAAGTGGTTTTGAATGTTGAAAATAAATATAAAATTGTGATTAAACATTAGATCAACTATTGACAGTTACATGCAGTTATTATTAAATTTGCATATCAATTGTTGATCCATTGTTTGTTGCTGTGACATCTTTAATCGTTTTCTTGTGACGGTGCGGTTTTTTTTTTTTTGTTATTTTGTTTGACTTGTGGTGTGCTGTTTTCCGTCGGCACTTCCGATCTTTCGTTGTTCCGTCGTTCTTTGAAAAATGTAAAATGTTGGTGGAAACCCAATATGCTCCCACCCCTCGGTGAACGGTCTGTTGATTTGTGATGATTTGTCTGGTCTCGGTGCAAATATATTATTGTTGATGCCTTGATTAAATAGTTACATTGTGTTATAGTACCAAGAAATATAAAAAGTTTTAAGCATTATATTTTATGTTATAATAATTCAAAATGTATAAAAAATAAAAATGCTGGCTGTGCTTTCTTTTTAAAAAAATAAGTGTTCCAGATTTAATCATCCTTTGCGTCAATTTTTGGATGTTGTATGGCTGTACCGGTTGTTATTAAAATAAGGGAGAGTTTTATGTTGAAGGTCTATTTTTTTTAAGAGGGCACTATGGGTTGGTATATCATTAGGGTTGAGGTAGGTTTATATGGGCTTTGTCTTTGGTTTAACTAGAGTAGTTTTTATATTAAAGAATTGAGTAGGAGTTTTATTATAAGTTTGTTGTAAGGTACTTATTTTGTTAAAGGGCGCACTATGGATTGATATGGGCTTTTAGGGTAAGTTGATGTGGGCTTTGATTTTAAGTGTTTATATATATATTTTGAATTATTCGTTTGATGAAGTACAGACTGGTAGGGATGATAGTTTTGTAATCGGGCGGTTTAATATTGAGTTTTGAGTTTTAATTGTCACTACGCGCACAAGCTCATCTGAACCAGGATGTATATTAATTACTCTTGCGAGCAGCCAAGCTGACGGTGTCTTCCTTTACTAGGACGATGTCTCCAAATTTTTATGTTCTGTTGTTTTTGTAGCCATTTTGAACGATGTTGCAGAACACGCAGATATGATGAGCTCCACTGCTTCCAAAAATCCTGTATGAACCGCTGCAAATATTTCCATTTGTTAAGTATATTTATGTATATTCAGTTCCTTGATGTTCCTATCAGGAAGTGTGCAAAGTTGTGCATCAATAAGAAAATGTCCATTTTTAAAAACAGAAAGATCATCTGGGTCTAAAGTCATTGGACACAGAAGCCTAGAATTCAGGTAAGCCTCAATTTGTGTCATAAGTGTCGCATATTCCTCAAATGTGAGTTTGGAACAGCCAATAGAACGTTTAAGATGAAACTTAATTGACTTCACTCATGCCTCCCAGAGACCGCCAAAATGAGGTGAAGATGGTGGTTTGAAATGCCAAGTAGTATTTTGCGGAGCAAGGCTTTCAGTAACTTCTGCGGACCATTCAGCAGAAATGAACTTACTGTTCTTTTGAAGCTCGTTACTCGTCCCTTGAAGTAAGTTACACGTCGCTGAACATATTTAAGCAGTTTCCTCGTCGAGCAACAAATCTCCTGAATGCTGCTATAATTGCTGGTGCGCTCGAGTCACTGACCAACTCAATATGTATGGCCTTTGTAGATAGACATACAAACACGGCTATGTAACCCTTGGTAGACTTGTTGCATCTACCCTTCCATTTCCATTTTATTTCAATAGGTCCAGCGTAGTCGACGCCGGTTTTAGTGAATGTGCTTGACACAACAACTTTTTCTGCAGGAAGGCTGGCCATAAGTTGCTCCTGCATTTTCGCCTTGTATCGATGACATCGAATACATTTGTGGATGACTAACTTCACTGTGTTTTTCAAGTTTGTTATCCAATCCAATACTTTGTCCGGATCTTGGCCATCATGATTTGTTGTCCACCGTGAAGTGTACTTTGATGGACATCGTTGACAATAAGTTTTTTAAAATTATGCGTATCTTTCAAGATTATTAGATGCTGTTGGTTGTAGTTTAGTGATGAATTTGTTAATCGATCTTCTACTCGTAACAAGCCATCACTGTCAAAAAAGGGACTTAAACTTCGGATATGACTTCCTTTTGGTTTCTGCTGCGTTAAGTTCTTTTGAGCTCAACGGGTTCTTTTTTAGTAGGTTGAACATGTACCTTTACCACATGAACGACACTTGTAAGTGATATGATAAGGTTGTCCCCGTAAGTAAAAGGTTCAGATTCAGACAATTTTTTAACCTTTTTGGTTGAGGCAATGAGATGAATGGCCTTTTTCCCATACTTGACCACCCTTGCATATATAATAGCCGCATACGCTTTCTCTGAGCCGTCCCAAAATCCATGAAGTTGGACATCCGATGAATTCTTAAAGTCAATCCACCGAGGAATTTGGATATTTTCCAGAGTTTTAAAATTGTCTCTGAGTTCTATCCAAGATTTCTTTAGTTCTTGGGATATAGTTGAATCCCAAGATAATTCATCGAGCCACAATTGTTGCATGATTAGTTTGGCCTTGATGATGCAAAGTGCAAGCCATCCTAAAGGATCAAAAAGACGTGCGATATCAGCTAAGACTGATCGTTTTGTATGTTTCTACCCCTTTGGAAGATTAATCTTGAATTTGAATATGTCCTTTGCTGGGTGCCTTGGATGCCGAGTGTTTTAATGGCGTCAGTCGATTCAAAATTCAGTGGTAGATCAACTTCCCTTTCAGTTTTAGGTATCTGAACCAAAATTTTAGACGAATTGCTTGTCCATTTGCGCGGAGGAAATCCAGCTTGCTCCAAAAACGCTAAAACATCTCTTTGTAATATGGTGGCATCCGCTTCGTTATCGGACCCATATAAAAAATCATCCACATAAAAACCATCATTGATTGCTTTGGCTACGTCAGGTTAAGTTTCCTGTACGTCTAAAGCAACTTGATGCAAAGTACGCACTGCTAAGTATGTTGCCGATGCTGAACCAATTGTGACCGTATTAAGTGCAAACATTTTGATTGGCTCTGAATTTGTTTCTCTCCACAAAATGAGTTGGTAAGTGGTATCTTTAGGAGCCATCTATATTTGTCTGTAAATTTTGCTAATGTCGGCCGGAAATGCAATTTTAAATTTTCTCCATTTAGCAATGAGATCGATGATATCCTTTTGAAGCCTTGATCCTACCATTAATCGGTCATTGAATGACATTCCGTTTGAAGTGAAACACGAAGCATCAAATACAACACGAAGTTTGGTCGTTGTCGACTCCTTAAAGACCGCATGATGAGCGAGGTAATAGTGGGTTGTTGTACCTTCAATTAGCTTCATATTAGACGTCACTTTCTTCATGTGTCCCATTGTTTCATATTCCTTAATGCAGCTGGTGTACACTTCTTTCAAGTTTTTTATTTGATGCTAGACGCCATTCTATTTGAAAAAATCGTGTCATTGCTGCCCTTTTGGAATTCCCTAGTATAGGGCGAAGGTTATCCTTGAAAGAAAACTGGACTTCATATCACCCATCAGTCTTCTTTTGAAATGATAACGAAGTCCACATTGTTCCTCTTCCGGCGTTAGTTTACGGTAATCCAGATTTTCTTCTAACTCCTAAAACTGCCTTAGTTGAACATCCAAAGAGTTGAAGTGGTTCTGCACCGTTATTGTACTAAGTTTGACTTCAGGGTTCACACTTCCAGTTAAAATCCATCCTAGTTCGGTTTGTTGTGCTACACGATATCCAACTTCTCCCCTTACGAGGCCTTCCATTATAATCGAAGAATAAACATCTGCACCTAGCTGAAGGTCAATCTTCCCGTGGACAAAATATGAAGGATCTGGCAATGAAAGTTTTTGAAGGTTACTCAAGGCAGACACATCAAGTTTGTTTGAGGGAAGCAACGATGTAAGCTGCGAAAACACAAAGGCTTTGACATTAAGTGAAAACAATGGATTCGCAATTGACAATATAGTGAGGTCAACCTTGAAATTAGAGGTACCTGTTAAGGTTTGACCTTAGCAAGTAACATTAACAATTGTTTTTTGTTTTTTCAAATTAAGAATTTGTGTTGCGTTTTCTGTAATGAAGGTGACCTCAGAACCAGGATCAATTAAAGCTCTTAGGGTGTAAGGTCATCCATTGGCTGAAAAAACCTTAACTAAAGCAGTGGCAAGCAACGTTCTTGACTGCAGTTTGTTGAAAAACGTTTGAAATGTTTGAGAGTTAGTTGAACTCCTAGGTTCATTGTAGACCTGACTTGAAGGGATAGACTGATTTGCATTTTGGATAAGATGTGCGTTAAAATTGGCTTAAAAGATGAAACTTTCGGCGCGTTTCTTGCCACTATGAGGACATTGTTCCGAAGATTGTCGGAACCTTTATCAGAGGGAAGGATGATTTAAATATTGAGAAAGAACGTAGACCCCTTTCTTCAGGTGCGAATAGCGAGTTCCAAACCAAAAAAGGTTAAGAAACTCGATGTCTTAGGTAGGGAGCTAGATACTACAAAGGTAAATGTGGATAGTTTTACTCCATCAACTAGAGGTAAGCATTTTTGGAAATAGAATGTGGTTACCAACCGAGTTCGTCTGGACAACACCGAGTTGCGGCTGTTGCTCCAGTCTCAGAGAGCCCTTTTAGAAAGGTCTTTAGGTATTACAATTGTAACAAAGATGGGCATTTGACACAAAACCGTTCGGTCCAAGGAAAATGTTTCGGATGTGGGGTTGTAGGTGTCTATGGTAGGGATTTTATGCGGTGTTCGGAAAAGGGGAAGAAGCTCTCTTGTCGGCAGGACAGGGGACCCTTCGAAGTTAGTTAGGTCGTCGGCTGTCGATCAACAGGAATGACAAATTCATTTGAGTTTCACTTTAGCGGCAAACGGTAGGGACACTAGACTATATTTAGATAGTTAGGATTTATGGAATCAAGTTTTTGGGCCTACTTGATTCAGGAGCATCTCGCACCATTGTGGGTGGTGACATGAGGAAAATGTTGAAAGAATTAGAACTTAGATTAGTAAAGAGTAGTGTTGGGTTAGCAGCGTTAGCAGATAGGGCAGGTGTAGGAGTAGCTGGGTCTACTTTTCTACCAGTGGAGGTTGAGAATAAATCCATTTTTCATTTACTGTATTATTATTATATTATTATATTATATTATTTATTTATTTTTGGCTTCTCCTTTCTGGATTTCTTCTCCTTTGCAGGCTTTTGGATTAAGGCTTTGTGTACGATCTCAGTCTTACCGCTTTTCTTATTAACATCTGGCTTTTGTTGTTTACTTTGATTCGGTCTTATTATTTTTGTGAATCACGCCTTTTTTGGATTTCTCTTGCAACCTAACAACCGCGATAATTTGCCAGATGATTACCTTTACAATTCGCGCATATAGTTGCAGACTGCTTGTCAAGATGGCATTCTTCCGAGGATGATAACCTGCGCATTTGACGCAACGGGGATCCTTCCGACAGTACGTTTGCGTGTGATTATAACCTTGACAGCATTTGCACTGTAGAATCAGTCGGGAGTTTCTCCTCAATGATTCAATTTTAAGGACAATGTTCATGATTGTCCTTATTTTGTAAATATCGTTTATGTTGTCGTTTTTGCTAAGCTAAGCATGAGTAGTGCAAGTGCTCGTTAATTATAGATATTTCTATTTTCTTCCAATTTTTTCCTTTTCTTTCTTTATAATATTCGTAGCAACAATTATCTAAAAGCCTTTTGATTTTAAGTCCTTCATAATATCTTCTTTTGCACACGAAGGATGAAGACCCCTTGCTACGACACGTAAGGGTCTATCTAGCCTAATTAAATATGTGAACCATCCAATATTTGTATAGTTAAGTTTTTTAGATAACAATCGATAGCTGTCGGGATCGCTTACATTAACATTCCACGTATTATTATGCAAAGAAGTAGTTTGATTGTACCGTTTCTTTAATAATAGGTAACAACTTGTTATAGTCCGTTTGTCCGGCGATGTTGATCGGGGGTGGAAGTCTTGTCTTTGCTTAGTTTTGCTGCTTGCGGTAGGTTATGTTCTTTTATAGGCTGAATAGGCTCTGGTGATGAAACCACTTTGCGTTTTTTACTTGTCCTTTTTTCAGACTCGCGTGCTAGTTCCTCTTCATCCGTCTTGTATTCGCATTATTTTAGACTCGGAGAACTAGCCTGATGTTCTTTTTGAAGAGATGTGCTTTTAAGCATTTTATTTTCTTCGCGAAGAATTTCAACTTCTTCACTCAACTTTCAACTCTTTTTTAAAGTTGCTCCATTTCGTCAAGTCTTGTTCGTAATACTTTATTGTCATCCTCGAAACTTTTTGTTTTCGCTGAATCCTGTTTTACACCTGCTGGCGGCTCCGGAGGACTCTTCTCCCCAGAATTATTCGATCTGGATGGTGGTTTGTTCCCTTATGCTTTTTGTAAAGTGTTTTATTAAATGCAATAAATAGCTCTCCCCAAAATCCATAGAGCCGACCTCCGAAGAGTGTGGATTTTCCAATGAACCTGGACTGCGACCTGGGGTAGTGCATCTATTTGTTTTGCTCATGGCATCATTTGTTATTTTTTGATCCGCGAGTGGTATTTTATTTCCCACTTACACTGCATTAATGGAGACCATTAATGTCGAGTATTCCTCTATCCGCCACCTGAGGACGCGCCCTTTAGGGGAAACAACAGAGGTGTATTTAACACGGAATGATAAGTCTAAGAGAACTATATAACAATTGTTTTGGCTTCTTTCATCAAATGGGACATTTCACAATTTGATAGTGTTTGTACCTGGAAGTAACAGGTGTTAAGAAAAAAAGAGAATAAACTTGTTAAATTGTTGATAAATTTCAACCTACAGTGGGGGAGTTTTTATAAGTCAAGAAGTTAGGAATAAGCACTTGGAGTAGTGTTTGCAAAGTGATAGATTTTGAAAAATGGTTTTAAATTTATTTAGTGGCCAAGAGTTTTGCTTCAAGAAAATGTTTTTTTTATCTTGTCGGATACGCACCTCAGCAATCTGACAATATGCATTTAAACAATTTGTTGAAACATTCTTCATTCAGCTCCGAACAAATAAAGTTCTTATCTAATAAGTAAATTATAATTGTTTTCTTTGTTGTAATACACAATATATTTTGGCGACGAGGTATTTTTTTTAACAAATAAAAAAAGACGAACTTAGTTTGCAATATGGATAAAGCACAGTTTGAAATATTTCTAAAAAACCAGAAGGAAATTTTAGACAAACAACAAGAGCTGATGAAGTCTCTTTTGGATGGATCATTGAACATTAGCGCAACAGCATCGTCCACAACAATTAAATCATCCGCAGTTTCTAAGGTGGATTACGCAAGCAAGCGGAAATTTATATGCCTGCGAATCAATGGGAAACCAGTTCAACTGCAGATCGATACAGCATCTGACATAACCATACTTTCTGAAGACACGTGGAAAAACCTTGGAAGTCCCAGTACTCAATCAACAAAACATTTTGCTTGGAATGCCAGTGGACAAACTCTTATTCTAACCGGAGAGTTGCAATTTGTAGGTGTTGGTTACATAACAAATATTCCAGAGTTAGACATATTAGGAATTGACTGGATTGATGCTTTGATGTTGTTTCGTTCCTATTAACTCTATATGTAAGCAAGTGATAGGTACAACAACAGAAACGCAGATTTCACCAGATGTTATCGAACGGGGAGTTGGTGAGTTGAAGACGAAGCATGCAAGCTTATTTGATGGTTCGATGAGTCTATGCAATAAAGCAGAAGCAGTTCTGCAATTGAAACCAGGGGCTGTTTCATGTCTTCGTTAAAAGAGACCAGTACCTTTCGCCTCACTTCCACTGACTGATAATGGAATCAATCGCCTTGAAGCACTAGCTGTTGTAAATGGCGTAGATTTTCACAATGGGCTGCTCCGATAGTTGTTTTCCAAAAAGCCAGTGGAGGTGCTAGAATTTGTGCAGATTTTTCTACAGGGCTCAACGATGCATTGGCGCCACATCAATTTCCACTACCTTTGCCAGAAGAAATATTTATTACGCTGCAGGGAAGTAAACATTTGTCTACAGTTGATCTGTCTGATGCTTACCTACAGGTTAAAGTCAGTGAAGGATCACAACAATTATTGACAGTCAATACTCATCAAGGGTTACTGCAGTACCAGGGACTACCTCTTGGAGTGAAGACGGGATCAGGTACGTTTGAACAATGCTGGCTGGATTAAAGGGGATAGTGCCATTTATTGATGACATCGCTGCAGGGTCTATTGAATGGCATAGACATATTCTCGAGCTTGTTTGGCAATGCATCCAAGAGTGGGGATTTAAATTGGACTACGATAAACGCCAATTTTTTCAATCGCAGGTGAGGTTTTTGGGGTTTGTCATTGACAGAAATGGATGAAGGCCCGATGCAAATCGAATATCAGCGATTTTTAACATGCCGCATCCCAAAGACACTACAGAGGTACGTTAATTTTTTGGGAATGCTCAATTTTTATTCACAGTTTATTGTAATTGTACGTAAAATATGCCCACCCATGGATAACCTGCTCAAGAAAGGTGTAAAGCTTTGTTGGTGTGATGGATGTCGAGCTGCGTTCAAAGAGGCTAAAGAGACTAAAAAGAATTTAAACAGATTTACTCTCAGTGCACTTTGATCCAGCGAAGGATATTATAATCGCTGCGGATGCATCTAAAGATGGCATTGGTGGCGTTAAGTTGCATAGATTTCCCGATGCATCAAAAATGCCTGTGTTGCATGCTTTAAGGGCTTTAACTAAAACGGAGCAACATTATAGCCAATTCGAAAAAGAAGCACTGTTTTTTTCCAGATCGAAGAAAGGAGTTCCTGTCTACACTGTTCACAGGGGTGGACACTAACGCTGCTTTTGTATGACTTCAGAATTGAATACGTACTTTAAAATTTAGATATGCCGACGCGTTTTCTAGATTGATTAATCGTCAAGCTGTGGAGAAGGAAGAGGATTTCGTGATTGCTGCAATTTACATAGAAGTTGAAGCCAACAAGGTTCTTTCAGATTCATTTCAGAATTTACCAGTTAAATTTCACAACTTACAAAAAGAAACTGCTAATGATCCGATTTTAAAGCAAGTTCGACAGTTTCTACTTCATGGCCGAAGGAAAAAAAGGATGCAAACCTTAAGATGTTTTATTTTCGTCGAGATGCGTTAAGTGAAGCCAAATGTTGTATATTATTACATAATAAAATCGTTATTCCGATTTCTTTGTAGAAGCAGGTCTTAAAACAGTTGAATCCTGTCCATCCAGATATTGTTCGCATGAAGGCACTCGCTCGCAGCTATGTTTACTGGCCTAACATTGACAAAGACATCATGCGACCTATTAAAGAATGTCCTTCATGTACTTTAGCAGCATCAGCACCAATAAAAGTTTTATTATCTTCGTGGCTAGTGTCACTCAAACCATTGTCACGGAATCATATCGACTATGCTGGACCTTTTCAGGACTCCATGTTTTTGATCATTGTGGATTCTTTTTCGAAGTTGCCTGATTTTTTTCGAATACGAACCACAACAACAGCTGCGACTGTTGGCATTCTCCGAGAAGTTTTGCAAGCTTTGGACCTCCCGCCATCATAATCTCAGACAATGGCACGCAATTTTAGTCTGGAAGTTTTGCAGAATTTCGTGAGAGTGGAAGAATACAACACCTCCGAACGCCACAATTTCACCTGCAGTCAAACAGGCAAGCCGAAAGGTTTGTCGACAGATTTAAGTGGATCATGAAGAAGCTAGAGGGGGAGAAGATCACTACCATGGCGTTGCAAACTTCTTTAAAGCTATAGATGAGCACCAAACGCACAGCTTTCCAACAACGTCACACCAGCTGAGATCATGCCTGGATGTAAGATGAAAATACATCTTGACTTGCTTAAGCCGTCATCTTTTGAAGCAGTTCAAAGAAATCACACTATGGAAAAGCAGTTCAACATTAAACATGGAGTAAGACAAAAAAGTTTTCAACCAAACGAATTGGTCTTTGCAAAAAGCTACAACAAAAACCAAAGTGCATGATTACCAGGTGTTACAAAAATTGGTACTGTTATGCACCAAGACATTCGTTAAATGAGAAATCTATTGCTAACTTTATTTTTAACTTCCAGGAGTGTGACATAAATTCAAAAATTCCTCCCACAACAACTACAGAGTCTTCAAGGCCAGAGCATCTAGTCACACTGAACCTTAACCTCTTAATGCTGAAGAACGTTCGGAAGACAAGGCAGGGTTAATATGTCTTAGTCGCCAACGCGGAATCGAGTCCCACCGAAAAGGCTTGAATTTGAAGACTAAACACGTATAGTCATCTTAGGAGGGAGATGTTGGATACGCACCTCAACAATCTGAACACAGCTAAAAGCTGTCACTTGCATAACAAGTGACAGTTTGCATTTAAAAAATTTGTTGAGTCATTCTTCATTCAGCCCCGAACAAATAAAGTTCTTCTTATCGAATAAGTAAATTATAATTGTTTTCATTGTAATACACAACATATCTGAATCGGACAGTGATGTTGAGGACCAAAGACAGAGAAAGGTGTTTAAAGAAAGAATTGACTTTGTAATAGAACCCAAGGATTGAAACCTTTCGTGTGCCCGTAGAAGTTGTTGATTACCTTACCCAAAGTTTCTACAGCAAATTAAGTTCCCCTCTAATAAAAGTAAGGCACTAACTGTAAGGCAGAATTTATAGACTTGCATTGGTTGGGAACTGGATCTCAATACCATTAGGTGACATTCACGGTGTTCATAAAATGTGTAAAAGAAGTCACATTTGCAATAAGTGAAATTGAATTTCAAAAACAAGTTTGTTTGTCTGAAACTGACGTAGTTGAACTTAGCATACAAAACTTTTATGAGACAAGTGGGATGCGGGAAGTGCTATTGATGGTATTTGATTTATGTTGATGTACCTTAAAATAATGAGGGCGCTTTTGTGGATCGGCATGGTAAGGAATCGCTAAACTCTTTGGCGGTGTGTAGTCCAGACCTTAGATCTTAATAAGCGAGTGCGCTAACCCTCAATTTTGTCAAAAAACATTTCTAATATATTGCCAATTTTTCCTATAGGAACTATAAAATATCTCCTGCCATTTATCATCTTTTTCTGTTTTAGTTAATGAATCAGAAAAAGCACCAAAACAAATTATGTCTGTTTTTTCTGATTTTGGACAAAATGATTATTTTTTTCTTCGGAAGTCTTACGACTAATTTTTGTAGCTGGACTTGTTAAACTTTTATTGACAATTGTTATAATTTTTATTGTTACAGAAAAGTTTTTCACTTGTTAAACAAGCATAGTTAAACGAGTGCTTGTTGACAAATTGACTTGTTGTTCTAAATTATAGGCCCCAGAGCTGCAGCAAAGCGCCGGGTACCAGCTAGTCGTTAATAAAAAAATTAAATATCACTCACTTTTTTTTCTTTAAAACAATAATTATTGAAAAGGACCATTCCAATACTTTATACAAAAATTTATATAGATTTATTTTTCTCGATTTTACATTGATCTTAATTTAGACACTACAATTTTACAATGTATTCTGTTTGTATGTTTGAATTCTACATTTTTTTAAGTTTTAATATTGTTTGTTTATTAAGTAAGAAATTGATAATTATTTGCTTACTACTCACTTTGTACGATTGATAATATTTTTTTTTATATTTTTGAACAGCATGTTCAATATGTTGTATATATGTGTTTATATAATATTCATATAATGTTCATAACTTAATTTGTTTATTTTTTTTTATGAAAAATATGTCATTTTAGTATTACGTGGGGCGGTAATTAGTACCTACAAACATTACGACTGTTCTATAATTTCAATTTTTCGGAAATAAATGTGAACATTTTTCACGTTCAAACAATTTTTTTGTTCAATATAATGCTTACAGAAATACTTAAAAACTATTTTATCATTTAATTAAAATTATTATTATTCAAGTATTTTTTGTTCTGTTTTCATTTGTGCGGTGTAATGCAAGTTTTGTTCAAGCAATGTGGCAAATAAGAACTGATTTTTGCTACTTTTATCTGTTTTTAAAATTACTACTTTATCGAATTGAGAATTGATTATATTGTCAAAAGTCTTATCTTATCAAAAATGTTGGGGCTTTCCTTTAACAACTTTAGTTTTCTTACGAATTCAATGCTGCCATGAGTTATTATTTAAAGCAATTTGATTCATTTTCTTCAGCTTATATTTAAAGCATTTTTAAAAAATATGAATTGAGCATTTGCATTTTAATTGTTTGGTTTTTATTATTTATATTAAATACACTTTTTTCGCAACCTTTACTTAATACTAAATTATTTTACGTTCATGTGTTCGACCTGTGATAGAAATAAAGAAAAAAAAGTCTTAAAATTTTGTTGTAATAGTATATTATAAAAAGACATATTTTGGAGAATATGTTGAAGAAAATGCGGATGTTATAGAAAAGGAATCAATATACGAGACGTCGGTATTTTTAACAATCGACAGACTATATTAGATATTCGCGGGATGGTCAACCTGAACCAAAAAAAAATATGTTATTGTTCTCAAAGTCATCTGTAAAGCTTTTCAAAATCAATAAAATATTTGCTCATGTGGGAGAAAAACTATAACAAGAAATTACATTAGAGTTAAGGAATCATATTTACCATTTAAAATAGGTCAAAGGCGAGTGGCATCCTTTTTCTGAGCCGCACCATTTGGACTCCTGTAGCGCCGGACATGGGCGCCCACCTCTTTTGCCATGTTTTATTATCTTTCGATATCGATGCATTTCACCGATGCCGCAGCTTTTGCTGCAAATACTCCAATCGGACCAATGGTCGACTCGGCAATCCCGTGACCGGCGATCGTAAACATTTTTTTTATGCTGTTGTTTCTTACTGTTCCTGTTGTAGTTGTAGTTAGATGCGATACTCAGCAGGATAGCATTCTTATCGTTTTTCGGCACAACATTTGTCAAATTATTGCTGTAAAAAATTAAAAACAAAAGACAAAATTAATAAAAATTATGTTTTATTGCAGGTCAAAAAGAAGTACGATATTTAGAGAGGCCTGTGTTTTAAATAAAACAGAAAATTTGATTACCTACTCATATATATTTCTCCACAATTTGTTTCAATGTTGTAATGTTTATTATAGGTATACGATCTTTTGTTTTTAGATAACCATTCTAAAATCTAATATTTCTGGAAAACTCGTCACCATAAAAGATGAGTGTCAAAAATCTATAGAACACCTTATGATCGTAAACAATTGCGATTTAACTCAGACATAACATTACAAATACATATAGCCTAGTCGGAAGGAATGTACAAAAAATTAGCTGAAATGGAAAAATAAGGTAGTGTTTTTTTTAATTGCGATTTATAGGGACTATAAGGCAAGTTATGCATTCGTAAACAAAACAAAATTATAACAATCAAACATGACATTACGATGATAGAGAAGTCAAAAAAAAGTGGGTCCGGAAATTCCGTCCGTCTGTCTGTCTGTCTGTCTGTCTGTCTGTCTGTCCGTATCGATATCTACAGCCTAAACGGTTGGGCCGATTTGATTCAAACTTGGTATATAGTATTTTTAGAGTGCTCTACCCGACACTTTTTGGAATTGGCATTTTAGCTCCAAAACTAACGGTACCTGCCATATAACTTTTAATGAAAAACTTATTTTACTCGAAAACGGCTTCTACGATTTTGATAAAACTTTCAGAATGATGTTTTCTATGAAAAATCTATCTTCTAGTTTTAATGGATTTTTCAGAAAAAGTTTTATAACGGTACCTCTATAAGACCGGTTTTTTTTTAAATCAGACTTTCTCGTTAATTAATTGACGGATTTTGATGACATTTGTAAAAATGTAGTGTTTTATGATATAAATAATATTGTTTATTAAAATTAAAAAAAAAAATTAATTTTTAATAATTTTTAAAAAAAATTATTTTGTTTTTTGAATATTTTGAAAACGGATCTATAGATTTTTTTTTAATTTGTCTCCTAGTATAAACTATAGATTTCTTTAAATTGACATACTCAAACAAATTTTAAAATATGTTTTCGAAAAGTTTTTCAAAAAAAACATTTTTTTTGAAAAAAACTGGTCGAACGATTTTGAAATGAAAAATTCTTAAAATAGAAAACAGCAAAAGAAATAAAATGGCTTACAAATTTTTTTCCAAAAAACGTAATGAATAGTGTTTTTTTGATTTCATAAAAATTTTTCCCCAACATTTTATTTCATATTGCTCGGCTAAGCCCTAGCCATTAGTCATAAGAGAAGGTGACAACCTACATACATACCTACGTATTTTATAGCATTTTATCATCATAAAAGCACACAGAATAAATAAGGAAGCCTATTTTTAACACACAAAAACAACTAACAAATAAAAAAACTATTCGATTACTACTGAATGCAAAAATTTCAATCGAGAAAACAAAAGCTTACACCTCTGCCTATAAATAAACAAAACCACTGTGTTACTTTTAATATTGTCTATACCCACTCGCTTAACAGTATGTAGTTGGAATGTGTATCTTTATTTTAGTACCCACCTTCCTTCCAACCTTATTATAAATGTAGAGGTACCTAATATCCTTAGTAAATTCCATTAATACCTACCCACACAATACGTTTATCGATCCATCAAACATAATAATTAAGCTATTTAAATTAATTTGATTTCAAAAAGTAAAAGAGAAAAAAATTCTAACAATCAAACATGACATTACGATGATAGAGAAGTCAAAAAAAGTGGGTCCGGAAATTCCGTCCGTCTATCTGTCTGTCTGTCTGTCCGTATCGATATCTACAGCCTAAACGGTTGGGCCGATTTGATTCAAACTTGGTATATAGTATTTTTAGAGTGCTCTACCCGACACTTTTTGGAATTGGCATTCTAGCTCCAAAACTAACGGTACCTGCCATATAACTTTTAATGAAAAACTTATTTTTCTCGAAAACAACTCCTACGATTTTGATAAAACTTTCAGAATGATGTTTTCTTGGTAAAATCTATCTTTTAATTTAAATGGATTTTTCAGAAAAAAGTTTTATAACAGTACCTCCCATATGACCGGTTTTTTAAAATCAGACTTTCTCGTTAACTAATTGACGGATTTTGATGAAATTTTCAAAATATGTAGTGCTTTATGATTTAAATAATATTGCTTATTAAAATTTCCAAAAACATTTTTTTTTTAATTTTTAATATTTTTTAAAAAAAAATATTTTGTTTTTTGAATATTTTGAAAACGGTTTTATAGATTTTTTTTTTTAATTTTTCTCTTAGTATAAGCTATAGATTTCTTTGAATTGACATACTCAAAAAAAATATAAAATATGTTTTCGAAAAGTTTTTCAAAAAAAAAACATTTTTTTGAAAAAAACTGTTTGAACGATTTTGAAGTGAAAAATTCATAAAATAGAAAACAGCAAAAGACATAAGATGGCTTACAACATTTTTTCCAAAAAACGTTATGAATAGTGTTTTTTTGATTTTGATTTTTCATAAAAAAATTTCCCCCAAATTTTATTTCATATTGCTCGGCTAAGCCCTAGCTATTAGTCAAATAAAAGAAGGTGACAACATACATACCTACCTACGTATTTTAAAGCATTTCATCATCATAAAAGCACACAGAATAAATAAGGAGCCTATGATAAACACACAAAAACAACTAACAAATAAAAAAAACTATTCGATTACTACTGAATGCAAAAATTTCAATCGAGAAAACAAAAGTTTACACCTTCCTATAAATAAACAAAACCACTGTGTTAACTTTTAATATTGTCTCTATACCTACTCGCTTAACAGTAGTTGGAACGTGTATCTTATATTTAGTACCTACCTTCCTTCCAACCTTATTATAGGTACCTAATATCCTTAGTAAATTCCATTAATACCTACCCACATCTTACATTTATCGATCCATCAAACATAATTAAGTTATTTTAATTAATTTGATTTCAAAAAGTAAATTATTCTTATTGGGACCTATATAGCTCCCTATACCTAGCATTATTGCTGATTCCGACGAATCTTTATGCCAGTTGTTCAAATTTTTCAATACCAAAATGAAAATTAAACTGAAAAAAGTCCTTTATATCTTTCTATTAGCAAATTATATTATAAACAGTAAACAACAAGTGGAAATTTAATACACTAAAAAACTGCAAAAGCTAACAATCCTATATATTTATGTGTTTATCCCTTTATCGTGACGCATGTTCGTTCGAGCTTCAAACCACAACGATTCTAAAGAAGTTGAAGTCTCATTGCAAACTCCGTTTGAATCAGTCCTGGAAAAAAACACTCCGCAAAAAAAATAGCCGAAATTCAATTCCTAACGAGCAAAATGTTTCAATTGAAATTAAAGAACTTATACTCGAAAAAAGAAGAGCATGTAAGAAATGGCAGCCATCCTCAACAAAAAACTGTTTTGAATCACCTCTCCCTCTCGAGTAAACTGAAAAATGCAATCAGAGATTCAATATAGCTACTTACCTCGAAGATCTTTCCGCAATCAGCACCAATTTGAACAAACAATGGAGGTTGGGCTAAAACAGACAAAGAAAAGGCGTATCTGTTTGCCGATCACTTCGGGGAAACTTTCAAACTATTTGACGGTGAGGATTTGTTGTATGAACCCGGTAATACTCATTGGACCTTTGAAAGCTTCCGAGTTCGAAATGTCACATTTTCAGAACTTGTTGACGCTATAAGAAAGCAAAAAAAATATAAAAAAGCTCCCGGATATGACTTGATAAATGCACACATTCTTAAAGAGTTGCCGAAAGATATGTTCAAGCGCGTTTCTTTATGTTTCCCAAGCTTTCGATAAGGTCTGGCACGATGGCTTAGTAAATAAAGTGAAGACAGGTTTTTCCGAAACAAATACATTATATTATGGAATCCTATCTGGAAAATAGAAAATAGATAGAGTGAAAAAAATGCTGGTGTTCCACAGGGAAGCGTTCTTGGCCCGGTGTTATTCGTTCTTTATACTCGAAATATTCCTCAAGAAGAACACGTCCTGATAAGTTGGGTGTTCTCCAAGTTTTTTCTTCAAAAATATTATCTATTCTTAAGTTTTAATCAAGAATATCACGATGATGACGGGATAGACTTAACGATCCTATCTCTTGTATTTCTTGGTTTTGCTTATTGATGTGTTAATATTTTCTTGTAGTTTTTGGACTTTTTTACTTGTGATTATATCTACTAAAAGGCAAGTTTAGTATTCCTGAATAAAAACAAACATTGAAATAACAATCAAAAACGACATTGAGATCATAGAGAAGCCAAAAAAAGTACATCTGGGTGTATAACGATCTGTAACGTAAACGACTAAACTGATTTCATTACGTTCAAATTTGGCTTGTGTGTTTTTTTTTATAACTAACGCGCGCACAAGGGACTATTTGTTTCCCTTTTAATGTAACACACTGCGGTGGCATTAGGAACATAGGAAGGGGAGAGATAGGAGGTGTCGATTAACATTGGTTTTGAATGTTTGCAGATCAAAATGGCAAGGGAAAATCCCGCCGGTTAAACCAATCCAAATTCGTGTTGTTCGGCTAAAAAAAGAATCCCTATATTTCACGGTACGTCCGAAATTGGGCTCGATAGTGAGCTGATGGGCATTCCTTGCGAGACGAGTATTACGGGAGAAAGTTTGAGGGGAGGAATGCAGCTGGCTACTTCGAGTGAACATTTTTTGTAAAAGAAACGATAAAATAAGGAAAGACATGAAACATTGCGTCGGTGTTCGAGAGGGGCAATTGATTCCGCGGCAGTTCTATTTCCTATCAATCTTAACGCTCGATTTTGTATTCTATCAAGCAGGTGAAGCGATGTTGTGAAGGAGTTATACTCGAGTTTAGGGCATATAAACGCTCTATAAATTGTAGACAGATGAGATGGGGAAAAATAATTCTTACTCCGATACAGAAAACCTAAGCACTTAGCAGCATTCTTAGCGATCTCAAATATATGATCGTTCCAAGGGAGGTCGTCGTTTACACACATACCGAGTACTGAGAGCTTTTCGGCTCCTTCGATGTAAGTGCCATTCATGGACAATGGCATTGGGGGTATGTTTAGCTTTAACGACAGAAGACAGCATTGAGTTTTCGAAGCATTAAACTCCACACGATTCCTATTACCCCATTTGACAATGCTGTATAAATCGGAGTTAAATGAGCTTGACATACGGCACCGTTGCAATTGTACGTCGGAAGGCGAAGGACGTGAATTATCAAACAAATATGAAAAGCTGAGGGTAGAGTCGTCAGCAAAACAATTAAGTGGATTAGAAGTAACAGACAGAAGATCATTTATAAAAATGAAGAAAAGAGTCGGAGACAGAACGGAGCCCTAGGGCACACCAGCATTTATTTTGTGAGAGTCAGACTCGAATCCGTCCAATACAACTTGTATTGAACGTTCAATACAACTTGTAATGAACGGTCCAGAAGATAGCTTCTAATTTAACGAACAAGAGTATCATCGATCCCAAAAGCACGAATTTTCGATAAGAGAGCTTCATACCAAACTCTATCAAATGCCTTGGTGATATCAAGAGCAATAATCTTACTTTCACCAAAGCGATGTAAAGATTTGTTCCACTGTTCGGTGAGATATGCCATCAGATCACCAGTGGAACGGTTGCTGCGGAAGCCATACTGACGGTCATGGAGAAGCTTTCTATCTTCGAGGTATTCCTTAAGTTGACGATTTATCAGAGTTTCCATGATCTTAGAAAGAAGGTATGTTAGTGCTATGGGTCGGTAGGAGGAGTGGGAGGATGAGTCACCTTTCTTAGGGACAGGCTGGACAAATGCTGTTTTCCATTTTCTAGGAAAGATTCCAGAAGAGTAGGAGCAATGGAAAAGCTTACGCAGGGGCTTTGTCAGTGTTGAAGAATCGAAGAAGAATCGGGGGTATACCATTCGGGCCAGTGGATTTGTGTATATCGAGATCTTTAAGAACTCTTGCTATTACGAGTGCGGAAAAAATCTGTCCCATGGAAAAAATTACATTCTCAAGTACAGGAGGGGCAACGTTGCTATTAGCAGCGTGGAGCTGGCAGCGAAATGAACGGCGAGCAAGTTTGCCTTCTTTGAAGAGTAAACAATTGGTTTGTCACTAACGATGAGCGTTGGAACGGAAGATGTTGAGGAGTTTTTAATATTTTTTACAAATGACCAAACATTTTTACTGCCTCTGGGACGCTGCAGAATTTTTTGCCGTAATTTTTTTTCATGCAAAAATTTGGTTCTTTCAATAACGGAGTTGCATGAGTTCCTTGCTTGTTTGTGCTTTTTCCGATTTTCCTCTGAAGGATTGGCTTTGTAGAATCGGAAACTTACTTCTTTGAGCCTGATAGCTTCTTTACACTCAAAATTAAACCAGAACATTTCTTTAGGCTTGATGCTTTTTACGTTGTTAGGAATAAAAGCACGCATCCCTAGAAGAATCACATTTGTTATCATTTCAGCACTGGCATCAATGTCACTATCGAGGAAGCATAGTGACCAGTTAAAGTTTCGAAAAAAATATTCAGGCCGTCCCAGTTGGCTTTCTCGTATTGCCAAACGGTTCTGGTGGAAAGTTTTCTTTAACTGGATAGCTGGGGATGAGAAATTAGCTAAAATGACACACTGGTCCATAGTGCCAAATGGAGAAGACACTTTTGGTATATTTATCAGAGTGAGAGCTAAGTAAGAGTATGGGCGGCTTGCCCAGCAACATCCGGTATACGCGTTGACACATCGATCAGTTGGGTAAGGTGATGTAACCCGGCAAAGAGCTCGACATACTTTCCTTCGGGTGTTGTCTGACCAGAATAGCGAAGCCAATTGGAATTATGTACATTGAAATCGCCCGCAATAACGATTTCAGTGCGAGGACAAAGGGAAACAATTTTCGAGATGGAATCAGACAGCGCATCAAACTCGTTACAAGTCGAATTACTGTCGAGATATGGACTCCTGTAAAAAAACAAAAATGAATGACATGCTTGCGGACAATGAATTTGAGCCACAAGAAGTTAAAGTCCCTGTTTATTTAAGCAGTTTCCTCGTCGAGCAACAAATCTCCTGAATGCTGCTATAATTGCTGGTGCGCTCGAGTCACTGACCAACTCAATATGTATGGCCTTTGTAGATAGACATACAAACACGGCTATGTAACCCTTGGTAGACTTGTTGCATCTACCCTTCCATTTCCATTTTATTTCAATAGGTCCAGCGTAGTCGACGCCGGTTTTAGTGAATGTGCTTGACACAACAACTTTTTCTGCAGGAAGGCTGGCCATAAGTTGCTCCTGCATTTTCGCCTTGTATCGATGACATCGAATACATTTGTGGATGACTAACTTCACTGTGTTTTTCAAGTTTGTTATCCAATCCAATACTTTGTCCGGATCTTGGCCATCATGATTTGTTGTCCACCGTGAAGTGTACTTTGATGGACATCGTTGACAATAAGTTTTTTAAAATTATGCGTATCTTTCAAGATTATTAGATGCTGTTGGTTGTAGTTTAGTGATGAATTTGTTAATCGATCTTCTACTCGTAACAAGCCATCACTGTCAAAAAAGGGACTTAAACTTCGGATATGACTTCCTTTTGGTTTCTGCTGCGTTAAGTTCTTTTGAGCTCAACGGGTTCTTTTTTAGTAGGTTGAACATGTACCTTTACCACATGAACGACACTTGTAAGTGATATGATAAGGTTGTCCCCGTAAGTAAAAGGTTCAGATTCAGACAATTTTTTAACCTTTTTGGTTGAGGCAATGAGATGAATGGCCTTTTTCCCATACTTGACCACCCTTGCATATATAATAGCCGCATACGCTTTCTCTGAGCCGTCCCAAAATCCATGAAGTTGGACATCCGATGAATTCTTAAAGTCAATCCACCGAGGAATTTGGATATTTTCCAGAGTTTTAAAATTGTCTCTGAGTTCTATCCAAGATTTCTTTAGTTCTTGGGATATAGTTGAATCCCAAGATAATTCATCGAGCCACAATTGTTGCATGATTAGTTTGGCCTTGATGATGCAAAGTGCAAGCCATCCTAAAGGATCAAAAAGACGTGCGATATCAGCTAAGACTGATCGTTTTGTATGTTTCTAGACCTTTGGAAGATTAATCTTGAATTTGAATATGTCCTTTGCTGGGTGCCTTGGATGCCGAGTGTTTTAATGGCGTCAGTCGATTCAAAATTCAGTGGTAGATCAACTTCCCTTTCAGTTTTAGGTATCTGAACCAAAATTTTAGACGAATTGCTTGTCCATTTGCGCAGAGGAAATCCAGCTTGCTCCAAAACAGCTAAAACATCTCTTTGTAATATGGTGGCATCCGCTTCGTTATCGGACCCATATAAAAAATCATCCACATAAAAACCATCATTGATTGCTTTGGCTACGTCAGGTTAAGTTTCCTGTACGTCTAAAGCAACTTGATGCAAAGTACGCACTGCTAAGTATGTTGCCGATGCTGAACCAATTGTGACCGTATTAAGTGCAAACATTTTGATTGGCTCTGAATTTGTTTCTCTCCACAAAATGAGTTGGTAAGTGGTATCTTTAGGAGCCATCTATATTTGTCTGTAAATTTTGCTAATGTCGGCCGGAAATGCAATTTTAAATTTTCTCCATTTAGCAATGAGATCGATGATATCCTTTTGAAGCCTTGATCCTACCATTAATCGGTCATTGAATGACATTCCGTTTGAAGTGAAACACGAAGCATCAAATACAACACGAAGTTTGGTCGTTGTCGACTCCTTAAAGACCGCATGATGAGCGAGGTAATAGTGGGTGCCTGTACCTTCAATTAGCTTCATATTAGACGTCACTTTCTTCATGTGTCCCATTGTTTCATATTCCTTAATGCAGCTGGTGTACACTTCTTTCAAGTTTTTTATTTGATGCTAGACGCCATTCTATTTGAAAAAATCGTGTCATTGCTGCCCTTTTGGAATTCCCTAGTATAGGGCGAAGGTTATCCTTGAAAGAAAACTGGACTTCATATCACCCATCAGTCTTCTTTTGAAATGATAACGAAGTCCACATTGTTCCTCTTCCGGCGTTAGTTTACGGTAATCCAGATTTTCTTCTAACTCCTAAAACTGCCTTAGTTGAACATCCAAAGAGTTGAAGTGGTTCTGCACCGTTATTGTACTAAGTTTGACTTCAGGGTTCACACTTCCAGTTAAAATCCATCCTAGTTCGGTTTGTTGTGCTACACGATATCCAACTTCTCCCCTTACGAGGCCTTCCATTATAATCGAAGAATAAACATCTGCACCTAGCTGAAGGTCAATCTTCCCGTGGACAAAATATGAAGGATCTGGCAATGAAAGTTTTTGAAGGTTACTCAAGGCAGACACATCAAGTTTGTTTGAGGGAAGCAACGATGTAAGCTGCGAAAACACAAAGGCTTTGACATTAAGTGAAAACAATGGATTCGCAATTGACAATATAGTGAGGTCAACCTTGAAATTAGAGGTACCTGTTAAGGTTTGACCTTAGCAAGTAACATTAACAATTGTTTTTTGTTTTTTCAAATTAAGAATTTGTGTTGCGTTTTCTGTAATGAAGGTGACCTCAGAACCAGGATCAATTAAAGCTCTTAGGGTGTAAGGTCATCCATTGGCTGAAAAAACCTTAACTAAAGCAGTGGCAAGCAACGTTCTTGACTGCAGTTTGTTGAAAAACGTTTGAAATGTTTGAGAGTTAGTTGAACTCCTAGGTTCATTGTAGACCTGACTTGAAGGGATAGACTGATTTGCATTTTGGATAAGATGTGCGTTAAAATTGGCTTAAAAGATGAAACTTTCGGCGCGTTTCTTGCCACTATGAGGACATTGTTCCGAAGATTGTCGGAACCTTTATCAGAGGGAAGGATGATTTAAATATTGAGAAAGAACGTAGACCCCTTTCTTCAGGTGCGAATAGCGAGTTCCAAACCAAAAAAGGTTAAGAAACTCGATGTCTTAGGTAGGGAGCTAGATACTCCAAAGGTAAATGTGGATAGTTTTACTCCATCAACTAGAGGTAAGCATTTTTTGGAAATAGAATGTGGTTACCAACCGAGTTCGTCTGGACAACACCGAGTTGCGGCTGTTGCTCCAGTCTCAGAGAGCCCTTTTAGAAAGGTCTTTAGGTATTACAATTGTAACAAAGATGGGCATTTGACACAAAACCGTTCGGTCCAAGGAAAATGTTTCGGATGTGGGGTTGTAGGTGTCTATGGTAGGGATTTTATGCGGTGTTCGGAAAAGGGGAAGAAGCTCTCTTGTCGGCAGGACAGGAGACCCTTCGAAGTTAGTTAGGTCGTCGGCTGTCGATCAACAGGAATGACAAATTCATTTGAGTTTCACTTTAGCGGCAAACGGTAGGGACACTAGACTATATTTAGATAGTTAGGATTTATGGAATCAAGTTTTTGGGCCTACTTGATTCAGGAGCCTCTCGCACCATTGTGGGTGGTGACATGAGGAAAATGTTGAAAGAATTAGAACTTAGATTAGTAAAGAGTAGTGTTGGGTTAGCAGCGTTAGCAGATAGGGCAGGTGTAGGAGTAGCTGGGTCTACTTTTCTACCAGTGGAGGTTGAGAATAAATCCATTTTTCATTTACTGTATTATTATTATATTATTATATTATATTATTTATTTATTTTTGGCTTCTCCTTTCTGGATTTCTTCTCCTTTGCAGGCTTTTGGATTAAGGCTTTGTGTACGATCTCAGTCTTACCGCTTTTCTTATTAACATCTGGCTTTTGTTGTTTACTTTGATTCGGTCTTATTATTTTTGTGAATCACGCCTTTTTTGGATTTCTCTTGCAACCTAACAACCGCGATAATTTGCCAGATGATTACCTTTACAATTCGCGCATATAGTTGCAGACTGCTTGTCAAGATGGCATTCTTCCGAGGGATGATAACCTGCGCATTTGACGCAACGGGGATCCTTCCGACAGTACGTTTGCGTGTGATTATAACCTTGACAGCATTTGCACTGTAGAATCAGTCGGGAGTTTCTCCTCAATGATTCAATTTTAAGGACAATGTTCATGATTGTCCTTATTTTGTAAATATCGTTTATGTTGTCGTTTTTGCTAAGCTAAGCATGAGTAGTGCAAGTGCTCGTTAATTATAGATATTTCTATTTTCTTCCAATTTTTTCCTTTTCTTTCTTTATAATATTCGTAGCAACAATTATCTAAAAGCCTTTTGATTTTAAGTCCTTCATAATATCTTCTTTTGCACACGAAGGATGAAGACCCCTTGCTACGACACGTAAGGGTCTATCTAGCCTAATTAAATATGTGAACCATCCAATATTTGTATAGTTAAGTTTTTTAGATAACAATCGATAGCTGTCGGGATCGCTTACATTAACATTCCACGTATTATTATGCAAAGAAGTAGTTTGATTGTACCGTTTCTTTAATAATAGGTAACAACTTGTTATAGTCCGTTTGTCCGGCGATGTTGATCGGGGGTGGAAGTCTTGTCTTTGCTTAGTTTTGCTGCTTGCGGTAGGTTATGTTCTTTTAAAGGCTGAATAGGCTCTGGTGATGAAACCACTTTGCGTTTTTTACTTGTCCTTTTTTCAGTCTCGCGTGCTAGTTCCTCTTCATCCGTCTTGTATTCGCATTATTTTAGACTCGGAGAACTAGCCTGATGTTCTTTTTGAAGAGATGTGCTTTTAAGCATTTTATTTTCTTCGCGAAGAATTTCAACTTCTTCACTCAACTTTCAACTCTTTTTTAAAGTTGCTCCATTTCGTCAAGTCTTGTTCGTAATACTTTATTGTCATCCTCGAAACTTTTTGTTTTCGCTGAATCCTGTTTTACACCTGCTGGCGGCTCCGGAGGACTCTTCTCCCCAGAATTATTCGATCTGGATGGTGGTTTGTTCCCTTATGCTTTTTGTAAAGTGTTTTATTAAATGCAATAAATAGCTCTCCCCAAAATCCATAGAGCCGACCTCCGAAGAGTGTGGATTTTCCAATGAACCTGGACTGCGACCTGGGGTAGTGCATCTATTTGTTTTGCTCATGGCATCATTTGTTATTTTTTGATCCGCGAGTGGTATTTTATTTCCCACTTACACTGCATTAATGGAGACCATTAATGTCGAGTATTCCTCTATCCGCCACCTGAGGACGCGCCCTTTAGGGGAAACAACAGAGGTGTATTTAACACGGAATGATAAGTCTAAGAGAACTATATAACAATTGTTTTGGCTTCTTTCATCAAATGGGACATTTCACAATTTGATAGTGTTTGTACCTGGAAGTAACAGGTGTTAAGAAAAAAAGAGAATAAACTTGTTAAATTGTTGATAAATTTCAACCTACAGTGGGGGAGTTTTTATAAGTCAAGAAGTTAGGAATAAGCACTTGGAGTAGTGTTTGCAAAGTGATAGATTTTGAAAAATGGTTTTAAATTTATTTAGTGGCCAAGAGTTTTGCTTCAAGAAAATGTTTTTTTTATCTTGTCGGATACGCACCTCAGCAATCTGACAATATGCATTTAAACAATTTGTTGAAACATTCTTCATTCAGCTCCGAACAAATAAAGTTCTTATCTAATAATTAAATTATAATTGTTTTCTTTGTTGTAATACACAATATATTTTGGCGACGAGGTATTTTTTTTAACAAATAAAAAAAGACGAACTTAGTTTGCAATATGGATAAAGCACAGTTTGAAATATTTCTAAAAAACCAGAAGGAAATGTTAGACAAACAACAAGAGCTGATGAAGTCTCTTTTGGATGGATCATTGAACATTAGCGCAACAGCATCGTCCACAACAATTAAATCATCCGCAGTTTCTAAAGTGGATTACGCAAGCAAGCGGAAATTTATATGCCTGCGAATCAATGGGAAACCAGTTCAACTGCAGATCGATACAGCATCTGACATAACCATACTTTCTGAAGACACGTGGAAAAACCTTGGAAGTCCCAGTACTCAATCAACAAAACATTTTGCTTGGAATGCCAGTGGACAAACTCTTATTCTAACCGGAGAGTTGCAATTTGTAGGTGTTGGTTACATAACAAATATTCCAGAGTTAGACATATTAGGAATTGACTGGATTGATGCTTTGATGTTGTTTGACGTTCCTATTAACTCTATATGTAAGCAAGTGATAGGTACAACAACAGAAACGCAGATTTCACCAGATGTTATCGAACGGGGAGTTGGTGAGTTGAAGACGAAGCATGCAAGCTTATTTGATGGTTCGATGAGTCTATGCAATAAAACAGAAGCAGTTCTGCAATTGAAACCAGGGGCTGTTTCATGTCTTCGTTAAAGGAGACCAGTACCTTTCGCCTCACTTCCACTGACTGATAATGGAATCAATCGCCTTGAAGCACTAGCTGTTGTAAATGGCGTAGATTTTCACAATGGGCTGCTCCGATAGTTGTTTTCCAAAAAGCCAGTGGAGGTGCTAGAATTTGTGCAGATTTTTCTACAGGGCTCAACGATGCATTGGCGCCACATCAATTTCCACTACCTTTGCCAGAAGAAATATTTATTACGCTGCAGGGAAGTAAACATTTGTCTACAATTGATCTGTCTGATGCTTACCTACAGGTTAAAGTCAGTGAAGGATCACAACAATTATTGACAGTCAATACTCATCAAGGGTTACTGCAGTACCAGGGACTACCTCTTGGAGTGAAGACGGGATCAGGTACGTTTGAACAATGCTGGCTGGATTAAAGGGGATAGTGCCATTTATTGATGACATCGCTGCAGGGTCTATTGAATGGCATAGACATATTCTCGAGCTTGTTTGGCAATGCATCCAAGAGTGGGGATTTAAATTGGACTACGATAAACGCCAATTTTTTCAATCGCAGGTGAGGTTTTTGGGGTTTGTCATTGACAGAAATGGATGAAGGCCCGATGCAAATCGAATATCAGCGATTTTTAACATGCCGCATCCCAAAGACACTACAGAGGTACGTTAATTTTTTGGGAATGCTCAATTTTTATTCGCAGTTTATTGTAATTGTACGTAAAATATGCCCACCCATGGATAACCTGCTCAAGAAAGGTGTAAAGCTTTGTTGGTGTGATGGATGTCGAGCTGCGTTCAAAGAGGCTAAAGAGACTAAAAAGAATTTAAACATATTTACTCTCAGTGCACTTTGATCCAGCGAAGGATATTATAATCGCTGCGGATGCATCTAAAGATGGCATTGGTGGCGTTAAGTTGCATAGATTTCCCGATGCATCAAAAATGCCTGTGTTGCATGCTTTAAGGGCTTTAACTAAAACGGAGCAACATTATAGCCAATTCGAAAAAGAAGCACTGTTTTTTTCCAGATCGAAGAAAGGAGTTCCTGTCTAAACTGTTCACAAAGGTGGACACTAACGCTGCTTTTGTATGACTTCAGAATTGAATACGTACTTTAAAATTTAGATATGCCGACGCGTTTTCTAGATTGATTAATCGTCAAGCTGTGGAGAAGGAAGAGGATTTCGTGATTGCTGCAATTTACATAGAAGTTGAAGCCAACAAGGTTCTTTCAGATTCATTTCAGAATTTACCAGTTAAATTTCACAACTTACAAAAAGAAACTGCTAATGATCCGATTTTAAAGCAAGTTCGACAGTTTCTACTTCATGGCCGAAGGAAAAAAAGGATGCAAACCTTAAGATGTTTTATTTTCGTCGAGATGCGTTAAGTGAAGCCAAATGTTGTATATTATTACATAATAAAATCGTTATTCCGATTTCTTTGCAGAAGCAGGTCTTAAAACAGTTGAATCCTGTCCATCCAGATATTGTTCGCATGAAGGCACTCGCTCGCAGCTATGTTTACTGGCCTAACATTGACAAAGACATCATGCGACCTATTAAAGAATGTCCTTCATGTACTTTAGCAGCATCAGCACCAATAAAAGTTTTATTATCTTCGTGGCTAGTGTCACTCAAACCATTGTCACGGAATCATATCGACTATGCTGGACCTTTTCAGGACTCCATGTTTTTGATCATTGTGGATTCTTTTTCGAAGTTGCCTGATTTTTTTCGAATACGAACCACAACAACAGCTGCGACTGTTGGCATTCTCCGAGAAGTTTTGCAAGCTTTGGACCTCCCGCCATCATAATCTCAGACAATGGCACGCAATTTTAGTCTGGAAGTTTTGCAGAATTTCGTGAGAGTGGAAGAATACAACACCTCCGAACGCCACAATTTCACCTGCAGTCAAACAGGCAAGCCGAAAGGTTTGTCGACAGATTTAAGTGGATCATGAAGAAGCTAGAGGGGGAGAAGATCACCACCATGGCGTTGCAAACTTCTTCAAAGCTATAGATGAGCACCAAACGCACAGCTTTCCAACAACGTCACACCAGCTGAGATCATGCCTGGATGTAAGATGAAAATACATCTTGACTTGCTTAAGCCGTCATCTTTTGAAGCAGTTCAAAGAAATCACACTATGGAAAAGCAGTTCAACATTAAACATGGAGTAAGACAAAAAAGTTTTCAACCAAACGAATTGGTCTTTGCAAAAAGCTACAACAAAAACCAAAGTGCATGATTACCAGGTGTTACAAAAATTGGTACTGTTATGCACCAAGACATTCGTTAAATGAGAAATCTATTGCTAACTTTATTTTTAACTTCCAGGAGTGTGACATAAATTCAAAAATTCCTCCCACAACAACTACAGAGTCTTCAAGGCCAGAGCATCTAGTCACACTGAACCTTAACCTCTTAATGCTGAAGAACGTTCGGAAGACAAGGCAGGGTTAATATGTCTTAGTCGCCAACGCGGAATCGAGTCCCACCGAAAAGGCTTGAATTTGAAGACTAAACACGTATAGTCATCTTAGGAGGGAGATGTTGGATACGCACCTCAACAATCTGAACACAGCTAAAAGCTGTCACTTGCATAACAAGTGACAGTTTGCATTTAAAAAATTTGTTGAGTCATTCTTCATTCAGCCCCGAACAAATAAAGTTCTTCTTATCGAATAAGTAAATTATAATTGTTTTCGTTGTAATACACAACATATCTGAATCGGACAGTGATGTTGAGGACCAAAGACAGAGAAAGGTGTTTAAAGAAAGAATTGACTTTGTAATAGAACCCAAGGATTGAAACCTTTCGTGTGCCCGTAGAAGTTGTTGATTACCTTACCCAAAGTTTCTACAGCAAATTAGGTTCCCCTCTAATAAAAGTAAGGCACTAACTGTAAGGCAGAATTTATAGACTTGCATTGGTTGGGAACTGGATCTCAATACCATTAGGTGACATTCACGGTGTTCATAAAATGTGTAAAAGAAGTCACATTTGCAATAAGTGAAATTGAATTTCAAAAACAAGTTTGTTTGTCTGAAACTGACGTAGTTGAACTTAGCATACAAAACTTTTATGAGACAAGTGGGGGGGATGCGGGAACTGCTATTGATGGTATTTGATTTATGTTGATGTACCTTAAAATAATGAGGGCGCTTTTGTGGATCGGCATGGTAAGGAATCGCTAAACTCTTTGGCGGTGTGTAGTCCAGACCTTAGATCTTAATAAGCGAGTGCGCTAACCCTCAATTTTGTCAAAAAACATTTCTAATATATTGCCCATTTTTCCTATAGGAACTATAAAATATCTCCTGCCATTTATCATCTTTTTCTGTTTTAGTTAATGAATCAGAAAAAGCACCAAAACAAATTATGTCTGTTTTTTCTGATTTTGGACAAAATGATTATTTTTTTCTTCGGAAGTCTTACGACTAATTTTTGTAGCTTGACTTGTTAAACTTTTATTGACAATTGTTATAATTTTTATTGTTACAGAAAAGTTTTTCACTTGTTAAACAAGCATAGTTAAACGAGTGCTTATTGACAAATTGACTTGTTGTTCTAAATTATAGGCCCCAGAGCTGCAGCAAAGCGCCGGGTACCAGCTAGTCGTTAATAAAAAAATTAAATATCACTCACTTTTTTTTCTTTAAAACAATAATTATTGAAAAGGACCATTCCAATACTTTATACAAAAATTTATATAGATTTATTTTTCTCGATTTTACATTGATCTTAATTTAGACACTACAATTTTACAATGTATTCTGTTTGTATGTTTGAATTCTACATTTTTTTAAGTTTTAATATTGTTTGTTTATTAAGTAAGAAATTGATAATTATTTGCTTACTACTCACTTTGTACGATTGATAATATTTTTTTTTATATTTTTGAACAGCATGTTCAATATGTTGTATATATGTGTTTATATAATATTCATATAATGTTCATAACTTAATTTGTTTATTTTTTTTATGAAAAATATGTCATTTTAGTATTACGTGGGGCGGTAATTAGTACCTACAAACATTACGACTGTTCTATAATTTCAATTTTTCGGAAATAAATGTGAACATTTTTCACGTTCAAACAATTTTTTTGTTCAATATAATGCTTACAGAAATACTTAAAAACTATTTTATCATTTAATTAAAATTATTATTATTCAAGTATTTTTTGTTCTGTTTTCATTTGTGCGGTGTAATGCAAGTTTTGTTCAAGCAATGTGGCAAATAAGAACTGATTTTTGCTACTTTTATCTGTTTTTAAAATTACTACTTTATCGAATTGAGAATTGATTATATTGTCAAAAGTCTTATCTTATCAAAAATGTTGGGGCTTTCCTTTAACAACTTTAGTTTTCTTACGAATTCAATGCTGCCATGAGTTATTATTTAAAGCAATTTGATTCATTTTCTTCAGCTTATATTTAAAGCATTTTTAAAAAATATGAATTGAGCATTTGCATTTTAATTGTTTGGTTTTTATTTTTTATATTAAATACACTTTTTTCGCAACCTTTACTTAATACTAAATTATTTTACGTTCATGTGTTCGACCTGTGATAGAAATAAAGAAAAAAAAGTCTTAAAATTTTGTTGTAATAGTATATTATAAAAAGACATATTTTGGAGAATATGTTGAAGAAAATGCGGATGTTATAGAAAAGGAATCAATATACGAGACGTCGGTATTTTTAACAATCGACAGACTATATTAGATATTCGCGGGATGGTCAACCTGAACCAAAAAAAAATATGTTATTGTTCTCAAAGTCATCTGTAAAGCTTTTCAAAATCAATAAAATATTTGCTCATGTGGGAGAAAAACTATAACAAGAAATTACATTAGAGTTAAGGAATCATATTTACCATTTAAAATAGGTCAAAGGCGAGTGGCATCCTTTTTCTGAGCCGCACCATTTGGACTCCTGTAGCGCCGGACATGGGCGCCCACCTCTTTTGCCATGTTTTATTATCTTTCGATATCGATGCATTTCACCGATGCCGCAGCTTTTGCTGCAAATACTCCAATCGGACCAATGGTCGACTCGGCAATCCCGTGACCGGCGATCGTAAACACGTTTTTTATGCTGTTGTTTCTTACTGTTCCTGTTGTAGTTGTAGTTAGATGCGATACTCAGCAGGATAGCATTCTTATCGTTTTTCGGCACAACATTTGTCAAATTATTGCTGTAAAAAATTAAAAACAAAAGACAAAATTAATAAAAATTATGTTTTATTGCAGGTCAAAAAGAAGTACGATAGCAAATAGAAATAGTTCCTCTTCCTTGTCTTTGATTTCCGTTCAAATGAATTGTCATTCTCGTATGAATAATTTTTTTAGAATCGAAACGAAAGAAAAATGTTCAATTCACAAAAAGAAAATTACCACGTTGTAGTAAGTAGTGGCAGTGGCATGGTGGAAAGCAGCAACGAGGACAACTTAACTCGTCCTAATTTCAATGTCCTTTGTCTTGTTCTTCTATTCTTATCTAACCATTATTCATGTATTCCAACAGACTGAAAGAAAAACTTTTTCAACTCATTTCTTCTGGTCTTTTTCTTTTCTACTTCTTGTATTTTTGTGCAACTGACTTTATTAATAGTTGACGAAGGTTCTTTTCTTCATAATACTATTTGAAAGAAAAACTATTTTGAAAATTTGTATGTAGGGTATCAAAACAGTTTCTTTATTGAAGTAAGAGACAGTGGAAAAAAAACTGACGCTCTGAAATGAAATTGTGTTTTTTCTCCTGTTTTTGTTAAATGGTATATGGTAGATGGAAATTTTTGTGTGGGTATTTGTGTGGCTTACAATTATTTTAAGAGGAACAACACAAAAAGAACCATTTATTGGTTGGTACGAGAACGATGAGTCGACAACGACTGGCTACAAAGAAGATTTATAAAGTTGCAATTGTTGTACTAAAGGTTCTATTTTTCTTTCGGATTTAAAGAGCGATTTATTGTATGATAAAAAAAAGTAATTTGTTAAATATTGTCTGTTTGATTTCAAGTGTTGTTTAGAGAGGCCTGTGTTTTAAATAAAACAGAAAATTAGATTACCTACTCATATATATTTCTCCACAATTAGTTTCAATTTTGTAATGTTTATTATAGGTATACGATCTTTTGCTTTTAGATAACCATTCTAAAATCTAATATTTCTGGAAAACTCGTCACCATAAAAGATGAGTGTCAAAAATCTATAGAACACGTTATGTGTTCTTTCAGATTGTAAACAATTGCGATTTAACTCAGACATAACATTACAAATACATATAGCCTAGTCGGAAGGAATGTACAAAAAATTAGCTGGAATGGAAAAATAAGGTAGTGTTTTTTTTTACTTGCGATTTATAGGGACTATAAAGCAAGTTATGCATTCGTAAAAAAAAAAATTCTAACAATCAAACATGACATTACGATGATAGAGAAGTCAAAAAAAGTGGGTCCAGAAATTCCGTCCGTCTGTCTGTCTGTCTGTCTGTCTGTCTGTCCGTATCGATATCTACAGCCTAAACGGTTGGGCCGATTTGATTCAAACTTGGTATATAGTATTTTTAGAGTGCTCTACCCGACCCTTTTTGGAATTGGCATTCTAGCTCCAAAACTAACGGTACCTGCCATATAACTTTTAATGAAAAACTTATTTTACTCGAAAACGGCTCCTACGATTTTGATAAAACTTTCAGAATGATGTTTTCTATGAAAAATATATCTTCTAGTTTTAATAGATTTTTCAGAAAAAGTTTTATAACGGTACCTCCCATAAGACCGGTTTTTTTTTTAAATCAGACTTTCTCGTTAATTAATTGACGGATTTTGATGAAATTTTCAAAAAATTTAGTGTTTTAGGATTTAAATAATATTGTTTATTAAATTTTTTAAAAACTTTTTTTTTTAATTTTTAATAATTTAAAAAAAAAATTATTTTGTTTTTTGAATATTTTGAAAACGGATCTATAGATTTTTTTTTTTAATTTATCTCCTAGTATTAACTATAGATTTCTTTAAATTGACATACTCAAACAAATTTTAAAATATGTTTTCGAAAAGTTTTTCAAAAAAAACATTTTTTTTGAAAAAAACTGGTCGAACGATTTTGAAATGAAAAATTCTTAAAATAGAAAACAGCAAAAGAAATAAAATGGCTTACAAATTTTTTTCCAAAAAACGTAATGAATAGTGTTTTTTTGATTTCATAAAAATTTTTCCCCAACATTTTATTTCATATTGCTCGGCTAAGCCCTAGCCATTAGTCATAAAAGAAGGTGACAACCTACATACATACCTACGTATTTTATAGCATTTTATCATCATAAAAGCACACAGAATAAATAAGGAAGCCTATTTTTAACACACAAATACAACTAACAAATAAAAAAACTATTCGATTACTACTGAATGCAAAAATTTCAATCGAGAAAACAAAAGCTTACACCTGCCTATAAATAAACAAAATCACTGTGTTACTTTTAATATTGTCTATACCCACTCGCTTAACAGTATGTAGTTGGAATGTGTATCTTTATTTTAGTACCCACCTTCCTTCCAACCTTATTATAAATGTAGAGGTACCTAACATCCTTAGTAAATTCCATTAATACCTACCCACACAATACGTTTATCGATCCATCAAACATAATTAAGCTATTTAAATTAATTTGATTTCAAAAAGTAAATTATTCTTTTTGGGATCTATATAGGTATCTATACCTAGCATTATTGCCCTACTGCTGATTCCCACGAATCTTTATGCCAATTGTTCAAACTGTTTCATACCAAAATGAAAATTAAACTGAAAAAAGTCCTTTATATCTTTCTAGATATTAACAAATTATATTATAAACAGTAAACAACAAGTATGATACACTAAAAAACTGCAAAAGCTAACAATCCTACATATTTATGTGTTTATCTTTTTGTCGTGACGCATGTTCGTTCGAGCTTCAAACCCCAACGATTCTAAAGAAATTGCACGTCAAAAAAACATTAAAACTAAATCTTTGTCAAAAAGACGCCGGCACTTAAAAAGGATTAGCACATAGTAGCAAGTACGTGCGACCCAGTCGTTCCTTTTATTTTAATCGTATGAAGGACTCATATTAATTTCCTACAACTTTGGCCTTAATATTTTTTTGTTTACGATTGATATTTTTCCCAAAATAATGCAGAAAAAAAAGAATTTTCTACCTTTTCCTCTCACGATTAAAGAAGAAAAAAATCCATATCTAATTTTTTCCATTTCAATTGTTACAATCCGACTGGGCTAACATAGAGAAAACGAAAGTAGTTATGTATAATGTGTCTCGCATTTTTGTATGTTTTTATTTGCGATTTATAGGGACTGTAAGGCAAGTTATGCATCGTAAAAAAAAAATTCTAACAATCAAACATGACATTACGATGATAGAGAAGTCAAAAAAAGTGGGTCCGGAAATTCCGTCCGTCTGTCTGTCTGTCTGTCTGTCCGTATCGATATCTACAGCCTAAACGGTTGGGCCGATTTGATTCAAACTTGGTATATAGTATTTTTAGAGTGCTCTACCCGACACTTTTTGGAATTGGCATTCTAGCTCCAAAACTAACGGTACCTGCCATATAACTGTTAATGAAAAACTTATTTTTCTCGAAAACAACTCCTACGATTTTGATAAAACTTTCAGAATGATGTTTTCTTGGTAAAATCTATCTTTTAATTTTGATGTTTTTTTCAGAAAAACCGGTTGTTTTAAATCAGACTTTCTTGTTAATTAATTGACGGATTTTGATGAAATTTTCAAAATATGTAGTGCTTTATGATTTAAATAATATTGCTTATTAAAAATTTCAAAAACATTTTTTTTTAATTTTTAATATTTTTTTTATAAATATTTAGTTTTTTGAATATTTTGAAAACGGTTTTATAGATTTTTTTTTTATTTTTTCTCCTAGTATAAGCTATGGATTTCTTTGAATTGACATATTAAAAAAATATAAAATATGTTTTCGAAAAGTTTTTCAAAAAAAAAAACATTTTTTTGAAAAAACTGTTTGAACGATTTTGAAATGAAAAATTCATTCATTCAACATTTTTTCCAAAAAAACGTTATGAATAGTGTTTTTTTGATTTCATAAAAAATTTTTCCCCAAATTTTATTTCATATTGCTCGGCTAAGCCCTAACCATTAGTCAAATAAAAGAAGGTGACAACATACATACCTACCTAACGTATTTTAAAGCATTTCATCATCATAAAAGCACACAGAATAAATAAGGAGCTTATGATAAACACACAACTAACAAATAAAAAAAATTATTCGATTACTACTGAATGCAAAAATTTCAATCGAGAAAACAAAAGTTTACACCTTCCTATAAATAAACAAAACCACTGTGTTAACTTTTAATATTGTCTCTATACCTACTCGCTTAACAGTAGTTGGAACGTGTATCTTATATTTAGTACCTATCTTCCTTCCAACCTTATTATAGGTACCTATCCCACATCTTACGGTTATCGATCCATCAAACATAATTAAGCTATTTTAATTAATTTGATTTCAAAAAGTAAATTATTGTTATTGGGACCTTTATAGGTCCCAATACCTAGCATTATTGCCATACTGCTTATTCCGACGAATCTTTATGCCAGTTGTTCAAGTTTTTCCATACCAAAATGAAAATTAAACTGAAAAAATTCCTTTATATCTTTCTATTAGCAAATTATATTATAAACAGTAAACAACAAGTGGAAAGATAATACACTAAAAAACTGCAAAAGCTTAAAATCCTATATATTTATGTGTTTATCCCTTTGTCGTGACGCATGTTCGTTCGAGCTTCAAACCACAACGATTCTAAAGAAGTTGCACGTCAAAAAAAACATTAAAATGAAATCTTTGTCAAAAAGACGCCTGTTATTGCCATATTGCCCATTAACATTTCTTAATGGAATAATAGGTAATTATCAAGGCGATAATCTTAAATCGATCAAATATTATCATTACTCTAGATCCTGGACAATTTTGTTTTTATTTGCATGACAGCTCAGCTACTTAAGGAGCCAATGCCTAGTGACTTATACTCTCAACCATTCCAATTTGAATTTATTCATTTAAAAAAGATTGCGAAGAGGCTATTACACTTGAAGTCTCATTGCAAACTCCGTTTGAATCAGAAGAAGTCCAAGACGCTACCTGGAAAAAACACTCCGCAAAATAGCCGAAATTCAATTCCTAACGAGCAAAATGTTTCAATTGATATTAAAGAACTTATACTCGAAAAAAGAAGAGCATATAAGAAATGGCAGCCATCCTCAACAAAAAACTGTTTTGAATCACCTCTCCCTCTCCAGTAAACTGAAAAATGCAATCAGAGATTCAATATACTTACCTCGAAGATCTTTCCGCAGAAAAAAGTACGAATTACTCTCTATGGAAGGCTATTGAAGTTGTTACAATCAGCACCAATTTGAACAAACAATGGAGGTTGGGCTAAAACAGACAAAGAAAAGGCATATCTGTTTGCCGATCACTTCGGGGAAACTTTCAAACTATTTGACGGTGAGGATTTGTTGTATGAACCCGGTGATACTCATTGGACCTTTGAAAGCTTCCGAGTTCGAGATGTCACATTTTCAGAACTTTTTGAGGCTATAAGAAAGCAAAAAAAATATAAAAAAAAGCTCCCGGATATGACTTGATAAATGCACACATTCTTAAAGAGTTGCCGAAAGATATGTTCAAGCGCGTTTCTTTATGTTTCCCAAGCATTCGATAAGGTCTGACACGATGGCTTAGTAAATAAAATAAAGACAAGTTTTTCCGAAACAAATACATTATATTATGGAATCCTATCTGGAAAATAGATAAAGTGAAAAAAGGCACTGAATATTCAGGATTTAAAGAAATAAATGCTGGTGTTCCACAGGGAAGCGTTCTTGGCCCGGTGTTATTCGTCCTTTATACTCGAAATATTCCTCAAGAAGAACCCGTCATGATAAGTTGGGTATTCTGCAAGTTTTTTCTTCAAAAATATTATCTATTCTTAAGTTTTAATCAAGAATATCATGATGATGACGTGATAGACTTAACGATCCTATTTCTTATTTTTTCTTGGTTTTGCTTATTGATGTGTTAATATTTTTTTGTAGTTTTTGGACTTTTTTACTTATCTACTATAAGGCAAGTTTAGTATTCCTGAATAAAAACAAACATTGAAATAACAACAAACGAGTATTACGGGAGAAACTTTGAGGGGAGGAATGCAGCTGGCTACTTCGAGTGAACATTTTTTGTAAAAGAAACGATAAAATAAGGAAAGACATGAAACATTGCGTCGGTGTTCGAGAGGGCAATTGATTCAGCGGCAGTTCTATTTCCTATCAATATTAACGCTCGATTTTGTATTCTATCAAGCAGGTGAAGCGATGTTGTGAAGGAGTTATACTCGAGTTTAGGGCATATAAACGCTCTATAAATTGTAGCCAGATAAGATGGGGAAAATATTTCTTACTCCGATACAGAAAACCTAAGCACTTAGCAGCATTCTAGGCGATCTCAAATATATGATCGTTCCAACGGAGGTCGTCGTTTACACACATACCGAGTACTGAGAGCTTTTTGGCTCCTTCGATGTAAGTGGCATTCATGGACAATGGCATTGTGGGTATGTTTAGCTTTAACGACAGAAGACAGCATTGAGTTGTCGAAGCATTAAACTCCACACGATTCCTATTACCCCATTTGACAATGCTGTATAAATCGGAGTTTAATGAGCTTGACATATGGTACCGTTGCAATTGTACGTCCGAAAGCGAAGGACGTGAATTATCGAACGAATATGAAAATCTGAGGGCAGAGTCGTCAGCAAAACAGTTAAGTGGATTAGAAGTAACAGACAGAAGATCATTTATAAAAATGAAGAAAAGAGTCGGAGACAGAACGGAGCCCTAGGGCACACCAGCATTTATTTTGTGGGAGTCAGACTTGAATCCGTCCAATACAACTTGTATTGAACGTTTAATACAACTTGTAATGAACGGTCTAGAAGATAGCTTCTAATTTAACGAACAAGAGTATCATCGATCGCAAAAGCACGCATTTTCGATAAGAGAGCTTCATACCAAACTCTATCAGATGCCTTGGTGATATCAAGAGCAATAATCTTACTTTCACCAAAGCGATGTAAAGATTTGTTCCACTGTTCGGTGAGATATACCATCAGATCACCAGTGGAACGGTTGCTGCGGAAGCCATACTGACGGTCATGGAGAAGCTTTCTATATTCGAGATATTCCTTAAGTTGACGATTTATCAGAGTTTCCATGATCTTAGAAAGAAGGGATGTCAGTGCTATGGGTCGGTAGGAGGAGGGGGAGGATGAGTCACCTTTCTTAGGGACAGGCTGGACAAATGCTGTTTTCCATCTTCTAGGAAAGGTTCCAGAAGAGTAGGAGCAATGGAAAAGCTTATGCAGGGGCTTTGTCAGTGTTGAAGAACACCTCTTAAGAAGAATCAGGCGTATACCATCCGGGCCAGTGGATTTGTGTATATCGAGATCTTTAAGAACTCTTGCTATTACGAGTGCGGAAAAAATCTGTCCCATGGAAAAATTACATTCTCAAGTACAGGAGGGGCAACGTTGCTGTAAGCAGCGTGGAGCTGGCAGCGAAACGAACGGCGAGCAAGTTTGCCTTCTTTGAAGAGTAAACAATTGGTTTGTCATTAACGATGAGCGTTGGAACGGAAGATCTTGAGGAGTTTTTAATATTTTTTACAAATGACCAAACATTTTTACTGCCTCTGGGACGTAAACTTTGGTTCTTTCAATAACGGAGTTGCATGAGTTCCCTGCTTGTTTGTTCTTTTTCCGATTTTCCTCTGAAGGATTGGCTTTGTAGAATCGGAAACTTACTTCTTTGAGCCTGATAGCTTCTTTACACTCAAAATTAAACCAGAACATTTCTTTAGGCTTGATGCTTTTTACGTTGTTAGGAATAAAAGCACGCATCCGTAGAAGAATCACATTTGTGATCATTACAGCACTGGCATCAATGTCACTATCGAGGAAGCATAGTGACCAGTTAAAGTTTCGAAAAAAATATTCAGGCCGTCCCAGTTGGCTTTCTCGTATTGCCAAACGGTTATGGTGGGAAGTTTTTCTTTAACTGGATAGGTGGAGGATGAGAAATTAGCTAAAATGACACACTGGTCCATAGTGCCAAATAGAGAAGACACTATTGGTATATTTATCAGAGTGAGAGCTAAGTAAGAGTATGGGCGGCTTGCCCAGCAACATCCGGTATACGCGTTGACACATCGATCAGTTGGGTAAGGTGATCAGAATAGCGAAGCCAATTGGAATTATGTACATTGAAATCGCCCGCAATAATGATTTCAGTGCGAGGACAAAGGGAAACAATTTTCGAGATGGAATCAGACAGCGCGACAAACTCGTTACAAGTCGAATTACTGTCGAGATTTGGACTCCTGTAAATAAAACAAAAATGAATGACATGCTTGCGGACAGTGAATATGAGCCACAAGAAGTTAAAGCCCCTGTTGGAACATTGACCATATTGGGGAAGGCTCTGGCAAGCAATATCATTCCTAACATATATCAGGAGACCATGATGGGAAAAGAGTAATGGCACCAAGCTATACCCATGTAGAGCAAATTCGGATAAATCAGTATTTACTCCTACCTGAGTTTCACTTAATGCCTCTCGCGCTGCGGACGAGTGGGCATCTTTATCTTTTCTCCAACGACGCGAGTGGATATTATGTGTTTCTTTACAGCACACGCGAGGGTTTTTTCAATTTCTCAAACGAGTGTTATTTTTTTTTTTACACTCTCGACAACAATGCGATTCGATTCGATTCGAGCATCGAGCGGCTCGATTCGAAAAATCCGAATTAAAGACGGTGTATTTGGTGGTGCTCTTGATTCTATTGAACACCAAGCCATGTACATTTATAAAAGAAAATGAATTTCGAGTTCATTTGATTCAACTGTCTTGTACGTGGATTTTCTTAATCTTGGTGCGCCAAAATCACGAGAACACCTTAAAGTTAATTTGTCAATACTTTGAATGGAAGTTAGAATTGGACCTCTTTGTAAAAGTAGTTCTTAATTATATTTTTCTCTTGTAGATAAAATATCCGAAACAAAATGAATAAGAAGAAAAAGGTTTAATTGAAAAAATTAAGATCTTAGTAGGGTTGCGGTGAACACCTGCGCACCTTCGAGGGAACGTCACTACAATCTACCCATCTTTATTAACTCGGTTTCAAATACCGTATGCTAACGAAGCAAAGTATCTAGGAATGACTCTTGATGCTAAGTTTAAATAGAAGACGCACATTAATAAGAAAAGAGACGAGCTCGAAATTAAGTTACGAGAACTAAACTGACTTATTGGAAAATATTCCAAACTAAGAACTTATAATAAAACTGCTTATCCGCAACCAAATGCTAAAACCTGTGTAGACTTACGGAATACAACTTTGGGGTTGTACCAAACCAAGCCATATATAAACACTGCAAACATTTCAAAACAAAGCCCTCAGAGAAATAGCGATTTAAACAGAGACCTGTTTAAAATATGTTTACCAGACCATTGTAAAAGAAGCATACAGCGGGCCTTGAGGAGACAAATCTTGTACGCCAACTTCGTACACCGAGACCGTTCAACCTAGCGTAGCAAGACATATATGTTGTAATAACTTGAAAGAGCTTAAGTCGAAATAAGCGAAAATCTTTCTTTTAAGTTCACAGGCATTCTTAAATTTAAAAAAAAATCAAAAGAGCTTATGCCCATGTGGACAAAAAATGCATTGCGCAACGGCTTATCAATATCTTGAACCCGAATCAAACAAAACAAAAAAATAATATATTTTTTTGCAATGGCTTAAATGGTGAGATAAGCCCTTATTCCTTGTGGAAATCAGATTATATGATCGCTAACGTTGATCTAAGTTATTTTAAAATTACACAATATCGAATCATTATTACCCGTTTAAAAAAAATCATTTTCAACCAAAGTCAGTTTTTTGAAATAGCTTAAGTTAACACAAGCTATTTTACTCTTTCAAAGGCCACAAAACTGTAGTCTTGAGACAACCTTTAGGTGAAATCAGCGAGGTCTTTAGTGGGAATTAATTGAATTTGGGAAAAGAATCACTTGTAAGAAGCTCCTTTGGAAAGAATTGGCCCAAATTAAATTAAAATAGAATCATAAGAAGAGTAAGTGAATGTGTAACAAACCAAGCATACTGTTATTATGTTGGAAGAATTCCGTTGCAATTTGCAAACAGAAGAGGTAATGAGATAGCTTAATGTATTTTCCAGCATCTTAGATCAATTCCAAACACCGTTAAACATTTGTTATTTTATAGTGATTACAACAATCGCACAACGCGAGTCAAAACAAAAATGGATACGTAGCAACAAACAAACCGCAAATATTTGGTACACTCATATGGAGGGTGATGTTGACCACGCTGCCATTGAAAGAAGCGACTGGTATCAATTAAATAAGTAAGATCAATTGGAAAACACATTGCCCATAAAATGACATGACAGACATGACATGAGAGACTTTGTTTAAACGTCCAAGGTAAAGTTCGTCTGTAAGTAACATTAAAGTAGAAAAATAACACGGAATAAACTAATAAAAAGTGTAAAAACCACAAAACAATGTTTTTTTTATCAAAAATGGAGTACCTACATCATTACCCGGCTTATGCAATAAGGAATTTTTAAAAAAAATTGTTTAAATTAAGCAGTTTTCGGAGTTTATTAATATACATCTGATCGTAAAGTTATAAAAAAAAAATATTAATTATTTTTTTAAATGTTGAGTTTTCAAAAAAAAAAAATTAAAAATTAATAATATAATGCAGAATTAATTTGGCTACCTAGATTATAGAAATCCTATCGGCGGCACCCAAAACAATTATAAAAAAACACAAAAAATACAAAAAAAAATATAATAAACACACAAAATTAAAAAAAAATAAATAAAAAAGCTTGCTGTGGTTGTTCTAGAAATATCTAAGTATTTAAGGTTTATTTTAAATTATGTTTAGTTTATTTTTTGTTTATTTAAAGTAAGCTTTAATTAGTTTAGGATAAGTTAAGAAAAATTCGATAAGCTACACAGTTTCAATTTTTTTCTGGGCAAATAATAAAGCCACATTAATTTTTATATAAATTTAAGATATTTTTAGGCCGAAAGGCAATTAAATTTAAGATATAGTTTAATTTAGAGTGAACGCATAGGGCCAGTAAGCTAATTAAGTTTATAGATTAAACTAGTTTTCAAGATTTTTATTAAGATTTAAGTAGTTCTTAGTTGGATTTAATAAAAATCGTTAAGAACTGAAACTGATAGATAAGGTGTTTGCTTGCTAACGTAGAGAGGTTGGGAAGTAAATTTTACTAACTCCTAGTGCAAGCTAGATCCACCCGTGATGTTTAAGTGAAAAAAAGTTACCTAATTCTCGATTTACTGCGCCGAAAAAAATCTTTCCTATCTTTCTTATTCTTCTATATTACTTGTGTCGTGCCACGTACAGGTTTAGGTTTAATTGATTGGTGTCAAATAACTATCTACCATCGGTAGATGACCAGTTATCTTTTCTGCATATGAACATAAACTATCTCTACGATTTGCATGTTCCGCTTAAGACAGTACCACACCAAAACAAGACTCGGTATTGGTTAAATAACAACATAGTCAAACTCATCAGAGAACGCAATATGGCATACAGACGATGGAAAATATTTAAGCTTGATGCATTGCATAGTAGTTATAAAAGGTTAAGAAATAGAGTAGTTTGTGCTATACGAGAATCTAAACAGATTTTGTACGCTCTTTAACTTGATCCTAGTCTAGCAAAAGGTAAACTTTGGAAAAACTTCAAAGATATTGGAGTAGGTAGTAAGAATAACAACAACTTATCTAACGTTGCCGGCGAAGTTCTGAACAAAAATTTCACTGGACTTAATAGTTAAGGTCGCAGGTACATAGTTGAAGAGAGCGAAATGAATTTTGTTACGGTTGACAATCAATTGTCAAAGTTAAATTTCTCGGTTGTTGAGGAAACAGATGTACTCGAAAGTTTGATAGCAATAAAATCCAACTCTGAGGGGATTGATGGTATGAATCCAATTTTTCTCAAAGCAATTCTACCTTATATAAAATATATTACACATTTGTTTAATAGTATTTTTATGACTGGCACGTTTCCATCAGCCTGGAAACAAGCTAAGGTCATTCCAATACCAAAAAATCGGAATTTTGATGAATTTCGACCAATAGCAATCTTACCTTTTCTCTCGAAAGTCTTGGAAAAAATTATGAACAAACAAATACGCTGTTTTTTATCCGAGCAAAAATTGATTTGCTCTTATCAGTCTGGTTTTAGAGCTAAGCATAGCTGTACAACAGCTCTAATTGACGTAACTGAAGGAATAAGAAGCACAGTTGATAATGACAAAGTAACCATACTATACTTACTCTTTACTTACTTAATTAGTTTAGGATAAGTTAAGAACAATTCGATAAGCTACACAGGTTCAATTTTTTCTGGGCAAATAATAAAGCCACATTAATTTTTATATAAATTTAAGATATTTTTAGGCCGAAAGGCAATTAAAGTTAAGATATAGTTTAATTTAGAGTGAACGCATAGGGCTAGTAAGTTAATTAAGTTTAAAGATTAAACTAGTTTTCAAGATTTTTATTTAGATTTAAGTAGTTCTAAGTTGGATTTAATAAAAATTGTTAAAAACTGAAACTGATAGATAAGGTGTTTGCTTGCTAACGTAGAGAGGTTGGGAAGTAAATTTTACTAACTCCTAGTGCAAGCTAGATCCACCCGTGATGTTTAAGTGAAAAAAAGTTACCTAATTCTCGATTTACTGCGCCGAAAAAAAATCTTTCCTATCTTTCTTATTCTTCTATATTACTTGTGTCGTGCCACGTACAGGTTTAGGTTTAATTGATTGGTGTCAAATTACTATCTACCATCGGTAGATGACCAGTTATCTTTTCTGCATATGAACATAAACTATTTCTACGATTTGCATGTTCCGCTTAAGACAGTACCACACCAAAACAAGACTCGGTATTGGTTAAATAACAACATATTCAAACTCATCAGAGAACGCAATATGGCATACAGACGATGGAAAATATTTAAGCTTGATGCATTGCATAGTAGTTATAAAAGGTTAAGAAATAGAGTAGTCTGTGCTATACGAGAATCTAAACAGATTTTGTACGCTCTTAAACTTGATCCTAGTCTAGCAAAAGGTAAACTTTGGAAAAACTTCAAAGATATTGGAGTAGGTAGTAAGAATAACAACAACTTATCTAACGTTGCCGGCGAAGTTCTGAACAAAAATTTCACTGGACTTAATAGTTAAGGTCGCAGGTACATAGTTGAAGAGAGCGAAATGAATTTTGTTACGGTTGACAATCAATTGTCAAAGTTAAATTTCTCGGTTGTTGAGGAAACAGATGTACTCGAAAGTTTGATAGCAATAAAATCCAACTCTGAGGGGATTGATGGTATGAATCCAATTTTTCTCAAAGCAATTCTACCTTATATAAAATATATTACACATTTGTTTAATAGTATTTTTATGACTGGCACGTTTCCATCAGCCTGGAAACAAGCTAAGGTCATTCCAATACCAAAAAATCGGAATTTTGATGAATTTCGACCAATAGCAATCTTACCTTTTCTCTCGAAAGTCTTGGAAAAAATTATGAACAAACAAATACGCTGTTTTTTATCCGAGCAAAAATTGATTTGCTCTTATCAGTCTGGTTTTAGAGCTAAGCATAGCTGTACAACAGCTCTAATTGACGTAACTGAAGGAATAAGAAGCACAGTTGATAATGACAAAGTAACCATACTATACTTACTCTTTACTTACTTAATCAGTTTAGGATAAGTTAAGAACAATTCGATAAGCTACACAGGTTCAATTTTTTCTGGGCAAATAATAAAGCCACATTAATTTTTATATAAATTTAAGATATTTTTAGGCCGAAAGGCAATTAAAGTTAAGATATAGTTTAATTTAGAGTGAACGCATAGGGCTAGTAAGTTAATTAAGTTTATAGATTAAACTAGTTTTCAAGATTTTTATTTAGATTTAAGTAGTTCTAAGTTGGATTTAATAAAAATCGTTAAAAACTGAAACTGATAGATAAGGTGTTTGCTTGCTAACGTAGAGAGGTTGGGAAGTAAATTTTACTAACTCCTAGTGCAAGCTAGATCCACCCGTGATGTTTAAGTGAAAAAAAGTTACCTAATTCTCGATTTACTGCGCCGAAAAAAATCTTTCCTATCTTTCTTATTCTTCTATATTACTTGTGTCGTGCCACGTACAGGTTTAGGTTTAATTGATTGGTGTCAAATTACTATCAACCATCGGTAGATGACCAGTTATCTTTTCTGCATATGAACATAAACTATCTCTACGATTTGCATGTTCCGCTTAAGACAGCACCACACCAAAACAAGACTCGGTATTGGTTAAATAACAACATAGTCAAACTCATCAGAGAACGCAATATAGCATACAGACGATGGAAAATATTTAAGCTTGATGCATTGCATAGTAGTTATAAAAGGTTAAGAAATAGAGTAGTTTGTGCTAAACGAGAATCTAAACAGATTTTGTACGCTCTTAAACTTGATCCTAGTCTAGCAAAAGGTAAACTTTGGAAAAACTTCAAAGATATTGGAGTAGGTAGTAAGAATAACAACAACGGCGAAGTTCTGAACAAAAATTTCACTTGACTTAATAGTTAAGGTCGCAGGTACATAGTTGAAGAGAGCGAAATGAATTTTGTTACGGTTGACAATCAAATGTCAAAGTTAAATTTCTCGGTTGTTGATGAAACAGATGTACTCGAAAGTTTGATAGCAATAAAATCCAACTCTGAGGGGATTGATGGCATGAATCCAATTTTTCTCAAAGCAATTCTACCTTATATAAAATATATTACACATTTGTTTAATAGTATTTTTATGACTGGCACGTTTCCATAAGCCTGGAAACAAGCTGAATTGTGATGAATTTCGACCAATAGCAATCTTACCTTTTCTCTCGAAAGTCTTGGAAAAAATCATGAACAAACAAATACGCTGTTTTTTATCCGAGCAAAAATTGATTTGCTCTTATCAGTCTGGTTTTAGAGCTAAGCATAGCTGTACAACAGCTCTAATTGACGTAACTGAAGGAATAAGAAGCACAGTTGATAATGACAAAGTAACCATACTATACCTACTCTTTACTTACTTAATTAGTTTAGGATAAGTTAAGAACAATTCGATAAGCTACACAGGTTCAATTTTTTCTGGGCAAATAATAAAGCCACATTAATTTTTATATAAATTTAAGATATTTTTAGGCCGAAAGGCAATTAAAGTTAAGATATAGTTTAAATTAGAGTGAACGCATAGGGCTAGTAAGTTAATTAAGTTTATAGATTAAACTAGTTTTCAAGATTTTTATTTAGATTTAAGTAGTTCTAAGTTGGATTTAATAAAAATCGTTAAAAACTGAAACTGATAGATAAGGTGTTTGCTTGCTAACGTAGAGAGGTTGGGAAGTAAATTTTACTAACTCCTAGTGCAAGCTAGATCCACCCGTGATGTTTAAGTGAAAAAAAGTTACCTAATTCTCGATTTACTGCGCCGAAAAAAATCTTTCCTATCTTTCTTATTCTTCTATATTACTTGTGTCGTGCCACGTACAGGTTTAGGTTTAATTGATTGGTGTCAAATTACTATCAACCATCGGTAGATGACCAGTTATCTTTTCTGCATATGAACATAAACTATCTCTACGATTTGCATGTTCCGCTTAAGACAGCACCACACCAAAACAAGACTCGGTATTGGTTAAATAACAACATAGTCAAACTCATCAGAGAACGCAATATAGCATACAGACGATGGAAAATATTTAAGCTTGATGCATTGCATAGTAGTTATAAAAGGTTAAGAAATAGAGTAGTTTGTGCTAAACGAGAATCTAAACAGATTTTGTACGCTCTTAAACTTGATCCTAGTCTAGCAAAAGGTAAACTTTGGAAAAACTTCAAAGATATTGGAGTAGGTAGTAAGAATAACAACAACGGCGAAGTTCTGAACAAAAATTTCACTTGACTTAATAGTTAAGGTCGCAGGTACATAGTTGAAGAGAGCGAAATGAATTTTGTTACGGTTGACAATCAAATGTCAAAGTTAAATTTCTCGGTTGTTGATGAAACAGATGTACTCGAAAGTTTGATAGCAATAAAATCCAACTCTGAGGGGATTGATGGCATGAATCCAATTTTTCTCAAAGCAATTCTACCTTATATAAAATATATTACACATTTGTTTAATAGTATTTTTATGACTGGCACGTTTCCATCAGCCTGGAAACAAGCTAAGGTCATTCCAATACCAAAAAATCGGAATTTTAATGAATTTCAACCAATAGCAATCTTACCTTTTCTCTCGAAAGTCTTGGAAAAAATTATGAACAAACAAATACGCTGTTTTTTATCCGAGCAAAAATTGATTTGCTCTTATCAGTCTGGTTTTAGAGCTAAACATAGCTGTACAACAGCTCTAATTGACGAAACTGAAGGAATAAGAAGCACAGTTGATAATGACAAAGTAACCATACTATACTTACTCTTTACTTACTTAATTAGTTTAGGATAAGTTAAGAACAATTCGATAAGCTACACAGGTTCAACTTTTTCTGGGCAAATAATAAAGCCACATTAATTTTTATATAAATTTAAGATATTTTTAGGCCGAAAGGCAATTAAAGTTAAGATATAGTTTAATTTAGAGTGAACGCATAGGGCTAGTAAGTTAATTAAGTTTATAGATTAAACTAGTTTTCAAGATTTTTATTTAGATTTAAGTAGTTCTAAGTTGGATTTAATAAAAATCGTTAAAAACTGAAACTGATAGATAAGGTGTTTGCTTGCTAACGTAGAGAGGTTGGGAAGTAAATTTTACTAACTCCTAGTGCAAGCTAGATCCACCCGTGATGTTTAAGTGAAAAAAAGTTACCTAATTCTCGATTTACTGCGCCGAAAAAAATCTTTCCTATCTTTCTTATTCTTCTATATTACTTGTGTCGTGCCACGTACAGGTTTAGGTTTAATTGATTGGTGTCAAATTACTATCAACCATCGGTAGATGACCAGTTATCTTTTCTGCATATGAACATAAACTATCTCTACGATTTGCATGTTCCGCTTAAGACAGCACCACACCAAAATAAGACTCGGTATTGGTTAAATAACAACATAGTCAAACTCATCAGAGAACGCAATATAGCATACAGAGGATGGAAAATATTTAAGCTTGATGCATTGCATAGTAGTTATAAAAGGTTAAGAAATAGAGTAGTTTGTGCTAAACGAGAATCTAAACAGATTTTGTACGCTCTTAAACTTGATCCTAGTCTAGCAAAAGGTAAACTTTGGAAAAACTTCAAAGATATTGGAGTAGGTAGTAAGAATAACAACAACTTATCTAACGTTGCCGGCGAAGTTCTGAACAAAAATTTCACTGGACTTAATAGTTAAGGTCGTAGGTACATAGTTGAAGAGAGCGAAATGAATTTTGTTACGGTTGACAATCAAATGTCAAAGTTTAATTTCTCGGTTGTTGATGAAACATATGTACTCGAAAGTTTGATAGCAATAAAATCCAACTCTGAGGGGATTGATGGCATGAATCCAATTTTTCTCAAAGCAATTCTACCTTATATACAATATATTACACATTTGTTTAATAGTATTTTTATGACTGGCACGTTTCCATCAGCCTGGAAACAAGCTGAATTGTGATGAATTTCGACCAATAGCAATCCTACCTTTTCTCTCGAAAGTCTTGTAAAAAATCATGAACAAACAAATACGCTGTTTTTTATCCGAGCAAAAATTGATTTGCTCTTATCAGTCTGGTTTTAGAGCTAAGCATAGCTGTACAACAGCTCTAATTGACGTAACTGAAGGAATAAGAAGCACAGTTGATAATGACAAAGTAACTATACTTACTCTTTTAGATTTTTGAAAAGCTTTTGATACGGTTAACAAAAATATACTATGCATAAAGCTCTTAAACAAATTTAATTTTTCATCGTCCTCAGCTAAATTAATTTACTCATACCTATCTAAAAGATCGCAATCTGTTTTTGCGAACAATATATTGTCCTCCCCTCTTCCATTACATAGAGGTGTTCCCCAGGGTTCTATACTGGGTCCCCTGCTCTTCTCAATGTACATTATTTCTACCTGTTCCCTAAAGTCCTCTTTTTACATGTACGCAGACGATGTACAAATATACAATAGTTTTCCTATTGGAATGCTTGAGAATGGTATTTATGAAATAAATAATGATCTGCAGAAAATTGCAATATGGTCTCAGCAAAATGATCTTTGTCTGAACGCCAAAAAATCAAAATGCATTGTTATAGCAAGAACACTCATAGATACATTTTATTTCCCTGCGGTTTACATGAGCAACACCCCGATTGAGTTTGTCGACTCTGGGCTTCCCACCATATAACTCCCCTCAGAACGCGAATTATATTGGCGAAGACGTTGCTAGTTCCAATTTCACTTTTTTGTCATTGTATATAGACTGCTATAGTACTATCATGACGACCGGTGGACGGTGGAGTTCCAAGCGGCTCTAGGGAAAATTAACTTGGTAAATTGAAAGAGGCGAACGAGTCGAACAAAGAGAATTCTAAGAGAAACTCTGTGAACATGTACTTTACTCTTTGCAGTTTGCAGTTTACATATATACAATGATGCGAGTATAGTTTTTTTTTTGCACAACTGGATTGCTTCACACAAGCAGGGCGACGAGATGGCTAGTTAAAAGGATTGACAAAAAAGAAGAAAAACGACTTTTGTAAATGAATGGTGTCTGGGGGGTGGGTATATGTTTAAGCTGGTTGATAAGTTTATTTTGAGTTTTATATTTTTTTCATATAAAACATTCCAGGGTAGGTAGATATTTAGGTATGTACCTACATACATCCCTACATAATGTGTGTATTTACGTAGGTATACTTGTTATATTATCTTTGATAAAATGTTCAGCTAAATTCAGGTCGATCGGTCGGTTGTCGGTGTGGTAGATGGTTTGAGCGAGGGTGAGGGAGATACTAAAAAGGAAAACTTAATAAGCACATGTGTATGTGTATTGTGTATATCCTGTTCTCGGTGACGGTGAACAACGAAGAGGATCGACAATGATTTTATTTTTTGAATTTTCATTTCATTGGCTTCGTTATCGTTGATGTTGAATTTTATGCACAAGTAGCTTTGTGATTATAGGGACTATGAGTCAAGTTTAGGATTCGTGAACATAAAAAAATTGTGATAATAATCAAACATTACATTACGATGATAGAGAAACATATTTGAGTTACTGGCAAAATTCTGCCCGTCTGTCTGTACGGATGTATTTTGGACTATAGCCTAAACCGATGAGCCAATCGTCTTCAAATTTAGAACTTAAGGTTATTTTGACATTTTACACAGGAGTTTTTTCAATTTTTACTTCCGATTATAGGGAATATAAGGCAAGTTTAGAATTAGTGAATATAAAAAAAAATTAGATAACAGTGAAACATGACATTACGATCATAGAGAAGTCTAAAAAAGTGATCGACAAAAAATTACTGTCTGTCTGTCAGTAGGTATGTATAACGAGCTGCAGCCTAAATGGCTTAACCGATTATCTTTAAACTTGGTTAGTGATTATTTTGGCATTCCCCAGAGGGGACATTGAAATTTAAGTTGTAGGCCTAAAAGTAAAGGAAGTGCCATATGACCGTTGAGTTGAGTTGTTTTCTTGATTGAAATTTTTGCATTCAGTAGGTAATCGAGTATTTTTTTATTTGTTAGTTGTTTTTGCATGTTTATGTGTTTATCATATGCGTCCTTATTATTTATTCTGTATGCTGTATGCTGTTACGATCATAAAATGCTTTAAAATAAATAACGATAAATAAATAATAATATAAATAACGAAATTTGCTTTCATTAGACTAGTGGCTAGGGCTCAACCGAGCAATATAAAACAAAATTTGGGGGAAAATATTATTTGTTTAATGAAATAAAAAAAAAACTATTCATAACGTTTTTTGGAAAAAATGATGTAAGCCATCTTATTTCTCTTGCTGTTTTCTATTTTATAAATTTTTCATTTCAAAATCGTTCGACCAGTTTTTTGAAAAAACTTTCGAAAACATATATATACATTTTTTTTGAGTATGTCAATTTAAATAAATCTATAGTTTATACTAGGAGAAAAAATTAAAAAAATCTTTGTCAAAATATTCAAAAAACAAAATAAGTTTAAAAAAAAATTAAAAATTAAGAAAAAAATGTTTTTGAAAATTTTAATAAGCAATATTATTTAAATCATAAAAAACTACATATTTTGAAAATTTTATCAAAATCCGTCGATTAGTTAACGAGAAAGTCTAATTTGAAAAAAACCGGTCATATGGGAGGTACCGTTATAAAACTTTTTCTCAAAAATCCATTTAAACTAAAAGATAGATTTTGCATTCTAAAAGTTTTATCAAAATCGTAGGAGCCGTTTTCGAGAAAAATAAGTTTTTCATTAAAAGTTATATGGCAGGTACCGTTAGTTTTGGAGCTAGAATGCCAATTCCAAAAATTGTCGAGTAGAGCACTCTAAAAATACTATGTATGAATCGAATCGGCTCAACCATTTAGGCTGTAGATATCGATACGGACAGACGGACGGAATTTCCGGACCCAATTTTTCTAACTTCTCTATCATCGTAGTGTCATGTTTGACTGTTAGAATTTTTTTTTTACGAATGCATTACTTGCCTTATAGTCCTTATAAATCGCAAGTAAAAAACTTTTCGATTACTACTGAATGCAAAAATTTCAATCGAGAAAACGAAAGCTTACACCTGCCTTTTAATAAACAAATTAGCACACAGGAGCAAGTACGTGCGACCCTTTAAAAAAGGTATAGCACTTTATTTTAAATGTTGCCGTTATTTTTAAATATACCTATATAAATATATTTTAGTGTAAGATTACTTGGCTACTTACATTTTCCTGAATATCAATTTTGGTTGTAATCGGTTACCTAACCAGTTCTCAGAAAAGTCGATGCCAAAAAAAAACTCCTATGGGTGGTGCCAGTATTAGCCCACCGTCATATTTTTTTTAACCATAATTGAATGCACATTGATTTTTTACATACAAAATTCTTGGAGCTGTTTTTGACAAAAATAAGCTTTTACTTGACGGTTATATCGCAAGTATCAGCTAAAAAAGAAATTAAAAAAATCCTATGTCGAATGTCAAAATAAACTTATATTCCAAATTTAAAGACAACTGGCCAAACCGTTTAGTAGACGGACAGAATTTTGCCAAATATGTGTCTCTATCATCGTAATGTTATAGGTATTTGATTGTTATCTCAAATTTTTTTTCTGCATGAATGCATATCTTGTACTTAGTACCTACCTATAATAATTGCAAGTAAAAATTAAACAATTAGGTGTTACAAATGTAAAAAACCAAAATATTTTGGTTTAACTATAAATTTCTTTCCCGCGAGCTAAGCTGGGTGGGTCAACTAGTTCCTATTATATAAACCTCAAACAAACAAAAGATCTTTGTTACTATAAATCAATAATATATAATCAATCAATAATAATATAAATCAATTTACAAACAATTTTTGATTGAATTTCTGCACATAGTTCATTCAGATAGATACCTACACATACATATCTATGTACCTATATGTATATGTTGGTACCTATCTGAATCGAAAGTAAAATTCAAAACAAAAATCCATCCATTGCAAGGGCCTTTGTATCTTTGTATAAATACAGCAAGAAGTAAGTTTGTGTTTAAATTTCAAGAATGAATGTGTACACTATTTGAAGACGACAACCTTCATAATAGAATAGTAAAAAAATTGAAAATCCTAAAGAATTCGAATCAAAAGTCTGGTCAATGATGTATATATGTACAAATATGACAAATATGTATGTAGGTAGTGCTCATACAAAACTTGAAAATCCTAAAAAACTCAAATCAAAAGTCTCGTCAATGACGTACGCATGTATAAATACTTATGTAAAAACCAGTTCTCATATTACATATTCCATATAAAAAAACGTAAACAATGAAAATGTTGGATCTTGTATAAATCCTTACAAAAAACTAAGCCTCAGCTAAGCGAAACCATTATATATTAACTTCAAAACTGCCAGCAGTTTATACACATATATACAATGAACAAAACAAGATACTGAATTATTTCATGTTCTCCTTCGGTTTTTTCTTGCCTCACATTGTCACATTGCACATGCGCAGGAAACTAAGCACAAAGCATAACACTAAAAACCATGCTCTTAATTCTCTCTCACTCAAATAAAATGTCCTACACTAGCACTCCAAGCGGCTCTAGGGAAAAAGATTTTTTCTCGTCTCATGATAGTACTATAGGCAATGCATATACAATGTTTTTTGTTGCGAAATCTATTCCAATTGTGACGATGTACATAAGAATAAACTTAATGTAGCTTTCAATAGTATAGCACGGTATGTCTTTGGAATAAGAAGGAGTGAGCACATATCTAGTTATGATGTGACGCTCGATAATCTCTTCAAATGCAAAACTTTAACCTTGCTGCATAATATCATACAACTTCGCCAACCTGAATGTCTTTTTAACAGAATTCAATTCCCTCGATCTCATAGGGCTGGAAATCTTATTCCTCTTCGTTTCTCATATCTTGTTTCTGATCGCCAGTTTTATGTCTATGCTGTTCGACTATGGAACTCTCTCCCAACTCATTTAAAAATGATAATATGCACAACACAATTTAGTAAAAAGTTAAAAAAAATGTATAAAGCAACTTGATGCATTATTTAGGGGCTAAAGTATATGATGGCGATGATCTTGATGGTGGTTGTGGTGATGATGGTGTGTGTCATAACCTTGAACTTTTTTTTTAATTTTTAATATTCAATTTTTATTTCCTGTAAATTATCAATTAATTAACTAATTATTTACTTAAAATGAAATGAATTGTCAATTTATGCAACATATTATAATATTTTATATTTTATAGAAAGTACTACGTACTGATATTTGCTCTAAATTAAAATATATTGTATCTTACTGCGTAATTATAACAATAAACTGAAACTGAAACAGCTACATTCTGAAAAGCCATCGTGGCTTACAGACACATAGTAAAAATATCTTTTATTATTCTTTTAAAAGATTTTTAATATAAATCAAACCGTGCTTTAAAATTATTATGCTGTTTAAAAACAATACTATATCTCGAATTCATTTCTTATTTAATTTTTACTTGCGTTTATAGGGACTAAGGCAAGTTTAGAATTCGTGAATATAAAAAAAATTGATATAACAATTAAAAATGACATTACGATCACAGAGAAGTTTTAAAAAATGTTAGTGGCAAAATATGTCTGTCTCAATGTCTGTCTGTCTCTCAGTATGTATAACGAGCTGCAGCCTAAACGGCTTAAGGGATTATCCTCAAATTTGGTGTGTGTAATTGAAATTTTATTTTTTAGGAAAAGCTTATTTTTCTCAAAAACGGCTCCAACGATTTTGATGAAATTTTTTGACAATTTTTTTGTTAGTATGGGCTATCATTTGATCAGAACCAAATTTACGAGAAAAGTCTATTAACGGTACCTTTTATATAAGGTTTAAAAAAAAAAACTGAGATAACAAAATAAAAACAGGGTTTTTTCAAAATCCGTCCTACAATTTTCGTAATACTTTTTTTCATAATTCGTTATTATACAAGTAAGACGTGTGATGGCATACTCCATTTGTACTAAGAACAGTTAAGGGTTGTGGTTTTGACACTATTTCTAAGTTCAGAACGTGTTATTTTTGTACGTAAATGTTACTTATTTCGATCAAAGATCTTGCCTTCCAATATGATTAAGCACATAAGAGCAATTACGTGCCAACCAGTCGTGCCCATTTTTTCTGATTCAATCCCATTTACGTATTGCTCCTAAATTTTTCAATTATTATTTCAAATATATAACTAAAACTAATTTAAAGTTTCAATTTCAAATTGAATGTACACAAACATGAAGATCTTTAAAATGTTGACGTTTCCTTGCTTGAGCATGCCTTTGCAGTATTACACTTTTCAATAAAAATTAAAGAAATGAATGCATGCGCAGGTAGGGGAGAGTGGGGCACATTTGAACACTTTTTGCTTTCGAAACCGATAAAACCTTATATATTCGATTTATTGGCCTGCTTATTTTACTCACATTTAACAGTGGTATTGAACTTTGATTTCAAATTTTTTTTGTTAATTTAACGGAATATTTATATTAAATTTTATTTTTCAACCACTATAGGTTCTTATGTTCAAAAGTGCCCCATGTATGGAACACTTTTGAACTTGGAAGGGGCACTCTTGAACAGCAATCTATTTTTTTTTATATAAAAAACACAAAAAAATTATTTTTATTAATTTTTTAATGAGAACATAAAAAAAAACTAATCAATCACAAACTTAAAATTGATTTTTTTGTAATAATGTGATATTACATTTGTTAAAAGAAAAAAAAAACAAAGATTTATAAAAAAAAATAACTTAAAATAATTCATACTTTGGTTATATCACATTCATTTGATTAAAGGAAACAAAAAACAACAAAGATTCATAAAACACATAACAAAGAAAACATAGCTTCTTAGAGTAAGGTAGGAAAATATTTATTTTGTGTTCAACCCATCCGATATTTTGAAAATTAAACGCATAAGTTATCAAAGCGGATGTTCTTGATGTACCTGGAGCGTTAATTGGTGTTGGCAGCTTGGCTTTAATTTCTATGCCGCTTATAACCGAGTTGTCTTCGAGATCAGGGGAGTAAAACTTGAATGATTCAGGCATCTTTTTAAAAAAAATTATGTTGTACATGTTTCCATTTTTTTCTTTAATTTTGCCCACAAGAGCCAGCTTTTTATTGTTCTTTTTATTAGAACATTCTGTCAAAATGAAATCGCCTTGATTTAAATTGTCATAACTCAAGTCATATGATTCCTCGTTTTGTACTGGTTCCGTTATTTGTCCTTCTTCACAGGAAGAATCGCCAGCAAAATCCAAATCGAGATCGGTGTCATCATCAACTTTCATCTGAACCCGAGCTGGATTCCATTAGGTTTTTAGCTTTGGTTTGCGGTTTGCAGTTTTTATCTTTATGGCGTTTATTTAAAGGCGGTATTGGTGTTTGTTTCAGACGCTTTTGACGTCTTAAATATGCGTCTTCAATTTCATTTTTTCAGGGGTTTCGGTAAGTATCCGCGACTTTTCTTTCTTTCGCCCTATAGTTATGGTTGTCCTTGGGGCAGCTTTCGGATAAGGCCTTGCAATTTCAGGTGAAACGCTGTCAGTTGGCGTTATAATTAATTCATCAACTGGCGGATTGGCTTCATCAGCTAAGGGATCAATATTTTCATTAGTGACTTCATTCACAGCAACTTCAGTAGATTCAGTTAATGTTCGGTTTGTGACCTCTGAACATTAAAAGTCTTCTTCGGTGAATGCATTTCTTGAAAATGGGAAAATGCCTGGCTTGGCAAACCCAGAAGTTATATTTTTTTGAGTGAATGCAGCCATATAGGCAGTGTTTGCAATATATGGAAGATCGTGTATTCTTATCGTTTTCCCAAGGTTGTTAAGCAGCCAGTCATTTTGTGCTATCGATAGTTTCTGCCTGAAGGGTCCCAAGACAGCAACATCAAGTGGTTGAAGGCAATGAGTGCAATGGGGAGGAAAAGTAACAAGGACGATACCATGATCACGGCAAAAGTTTATGGCCTCAATTGAGCAATGGCTTTCGTGATTGTCCAATAAAATATCATGTCTGTTTTAGTGCACCTCGTGGATCTCTGAATATGCTCAAGGACTCTAGTAAAAAGCGCTCCAGTCATCCAACCACTCGTTGGGCTGTAAGCATAACCTACGCTACCAGCCGGTGCTCCATTAAGCATTGTGTCATGAAATCTAGCCCGCGGAAATATGAAGACGGGAGGTATAGTATTTCAATTGCTTTCACAATAGCACAAATAGTAATTAATTGGCCTCTCTCAGCAGAAACAGATTGCCCAACCTGTTTTAGCCCTTTTTGTGCAATCACTTTTGGGGCTTGGACTACTGTGGTAACACCTGTTTCATCCAAATTCAAAATCCGATCAGCAGTAAAGTTAAACTTACCGAGTGCTCTTTGATAATTTGAATGTTATTCTTCAAGATTCTTCTTGTTGAAACTAGTAGCCCTTGACAAACTGGTATTCTCCGGTTTTCGTATTGAAAGTCTTGAGTGTCGCTTCATAAAGCCATGTATCCATTCAATTCCAGCCATTTTATTTTCATCCCACGATTCGGGACATTTCTTTAGCAATGTGACATACTCCAATACTCCAGCTTGAATTTTGGTCAATCCATAATTCATCTTCGAGCTTCGGATCAAATATTCTTCAAGCATATTTTCCTCATCTGTAGTAAAAACTTGCTGTGTTGAATATTTGCTTGAACATTTTAAATTTTGCAGCTCCTTATAACTTTTGTAGTTTTTAATTCGGTAATATAATGTAGTTGGCAATATTCCGAAGGCAGCGGCAGCCCCTCTTACGTCATTGTTTTTTTCCAAAACTGCTGTTATGACACTTTTAACGTCATCCTCATTGACTACAGTAGATTTTTTTCTCTTGTAAGTGCGCACCATTATTCACCTAAAAAAAAAATAAAGTATTGACTAATGAGCAACCGATTTGTTTAATGAAACACAAAAGCTTCTTTTAAATGTCTAACACATATAAAAAAAACTGATCGGGGCAGTTTTGAACATGTTCAAATGTGCCCCAATACACTTGTTCAAATCTGCCCCAACTGTTAAAGCGACATACAATTTTGCATAAATATTAAACTTAAATATATTCATTCAAAAACTTACCGTGATTTAAATCCAAATTTATTTGCCCTTTGCAAAAATTTTCTTCCGCTTTTAAATCGCGCACTAAAAGTTTTTTAGACTCTTACAACTAAAAAACAAAAATAATGCACCAGCACTATAAAAAGTACCTTTCACCTTTAAATTTCAGAGAAAACTGAGAGAATTAAGGAAAGTCAATGACGTTTATGGATATGGTATTACCAGATTAAAATATTGACTTACTTTTAAAATAGAGTAATAAAGTAAGATTTTATAAGCTGTGTTCAAATGTGCCCCGTGTTCAAATGTGCCCCGTGTTCAAATGTGCCCCGTGTTCAAATGTGCCCCATTCTCCCCTACGTTCGATTTGTTTTCTCATTCTATTTTCCAATTGCATGAAATCAAATTAAATCTTTAAACTTTGTTTTTATAATTTCTTTTCTTACTTTAATGTATCTCTCAGGAAATTCAAATAAAAACAAACGCAGGTTTTATTTGATGTGAATCTATAACAGTTTAATAATAGATTCAGATAGTCGTATTAAATGGTGACAAATAAAAAAACAAAAAACATTTGAACGAGAAAAAAACGACTACGATGGATACCTTCTACCAAAAACCGAATGTCCCTTGAGAATGATGGTAATAGAAAAAAGAAGCAGGAAAGGAACCATGAGACGTTATTCAAAAAGGTGGGAAGCAGACCCGATGCTATGTTTAGAATAGAGAGTGAAAGCATTATAATTCCAACGCTGCCGTGCGTAAAACGATTGCTATTTCTTTTTAAGAATTTTATATATATTTAAGTTCCGTGTAACGTAAAGATTTAGAAATCTTTAAGGATAAGGATTAGGTTAGGTCCTACCATAGCATAAGTTGCTAATTGCTGAAATAATTTAGGAAAACATTACGGGATCTGAAGACGTTAGGTGTATTTATATTTATCTGTCTTCGGGGTAGGTATTCATGCTGTGAAGATACTTACATTGGATTCATTTTAGCCAGCAATCTGGACCGAACCCGATCCCTTTCTGTGACAGAGCCGGGAATAGCAGTCTTCACCTCGCTTTGGCGTTCGCGCTCTATGCTCGCGGACAATTCGTTATTCATTTCGACGTGATTATGTTCGGATTCAAGGTGTGTTTGAGTGTGAACCGTTTCATAGCGGCGATCGTCCTCACCAAAATTGAAAACTTCACTTAGTTCGTATTCCTTAAGCTGTAATTATAAAAAAAAGAACGAAGGAATATAGAGTTTACTTTCTACATTTTCTAAAATAAAGAAAAAATATTATATTAACGAAAAGTGAAAGTAAAAGAAAGAAGTTAAGTTTGTGTGAAAGAAATTTATATATGCATTTTACGCGCATTTCGAGGATTTTATTTGAGTGACGATTTTAGAATTTTGCCTAAAAATGTAGAGACTTGAAGCTCTTTTTGGTACCGTGCCAAGTGATAACCTTGAGATTTTCCCTATTTGATTATGGGACAGGAATTTAAAAGCAAAAAAGACATTTTATACAAATACAATTAAGTTGATGGAACTCGTAATTTGAATGAATTAGCAATTTAAGTACAGCATGTTCCAAGTAGGTACCTCATTTAAATAGATATGTATGTAGATATGATATCTTTTGTAATTTGTGGATAAAAACATTAGAAGATGCGGGAAAACTGTTGTTGGATGCAGACATGCGGAAGGAGAAAATCGTTATTGAAATGCATCATGAAACTGAATAGATTTGAGCTAGCATATTAAAACAATTACCTTAATAACTTTTTAACGAAAAAAAACTAGAATAAAATAAGATTTCACACTTTTTTATTATTATTTGTTTTGCTTATAACTAGATCATTTTTTTTTTATATATTTACTTGTCGAATTAATGCACATATTATGTGCCACATATTATGCGACATTGGCTCTGGTATCCATAGTTTATTCAAAAGAAAAAGATACCTATCTAAATACAGGGTGTTTCCCCGGGAAGGTATACTACTTTGTTTGCTTTAAATTTTTGACTAAATGAAAGAGAATGGATCTTATATTGATAAATGTTTTATTTAATGTCGGCAATTATGTATGGAATACAATATCAGGTAAATGACCGCCTCTGTTAGTCCCACAAATGGGAGCCCTTTGAGCACATTTTTCATTACATTTTCACACATTTCACGCGGTATTTCATTAATTTCATCACGAATATTTTGTTTGAGTTGCCCAAGCGTTTCTGGTTTGTTTGCATAAACCTTGCTTTTCCGACACAGAAAGAAGTCCGGAGTAGTCAAATCAGGCTACCGTGGAGGCCAATCAACATCACCATTTCTTGAAATAACTTGTTGTGGAAAGAGGACTCGCAGTAATTCCATTGTAATCCTGGCTGTATGCGATGTGGCACCGTCTTGTTGATACAACATGTTAATCAAGCCCAAAGCATGTAGTTGTGGCGTTAAAAAGTTTTCAATCATATCACGATATCGCTCCCCATTCACAGTTACCGTTACGATGTTTTCATTTTCAAAGAAGTAAGGTCCAATGATTCCTCCTGACCAAATTGCACACCAGACTGTAATTTGAATGGATGCAAAGGTGACTGATAAATAATTTGAGGGTTTTTCATTGCCCAGAACCGACTATTCTGTTTATTCGCATATCCATTCAAATGAAAATGTGCCTCGTCACTCATCATTATTTTTTAATGAAAACCGGGGTTGTCATGAGCTAGCTGTATCATCATCCTATTGGCATAATATATACGGCGGCGTAAATGGTCTTGTGGGAGAAGCTCTTGTGTGTCAACTGAATCTTAAATGGAAACAAATGCAAATCCTTGTGCAAAATTGAGTACGGCGTCGAATTGAGGTTGATGGATTGTTTTGAACACTTCCTTGAGCAGCAGTAATGTTTTCAGCTGATCTTGCAGTACGTTGCGATCCATGCTTGGGCCTATCACCCACAGACCCTCTTTCTTCGAAATCATTCACTAGATGATAAATAGTGCGTTTTGTTGGCACGTTGTTTCTCCCAGAGCTGCAAAAATAATGTCTTTTCTCAGATCATGATATCTAATAATAATATTTAAAACCATTCGGATTTTTTTTTTAATTTTTTTTTCTGAGAAAATTGCTGCCTTTCCTTTTTCCAAAACATGTGGCGCCTGCAGAATTCGAACCGTTTTTCGTTTTTCTTTGCGGTTTAAGTTGACGTTTCTTCTTTATTTTCATTCCCTTGATATTTAGGGCACTTCTAATCACTCTTATAATGATCGGAAGGTTTGCAGTTGTTCCAGATGCAGTTCTTATTTTAGGTGCTGACAGGCAAGAATTAGTCTCTTTCAGCAAGTGATGTGACTTTTGAGCGTCCTTTCATATTTTTACCGTAGTTTTTTCGTTTAAAAAAATGTACACAATATTTTACGATATTTCGATTTTTTCGCAATTAAACGCGTACTTACACTTTGTTGAGAATACAACCGGATTTTTATTTTTTCTTCCAAATTAAGCCACTCAGAAAATATTTTGAATGTTTCCACTACACCATGTTAAAATAAAACGCACTGATCTTTGAATTTCCGAATCGGGACTTACTTTAAAGTAGGTGATCCTATTCTATTGACCGATAGGAAAAGCTCTTTATTTTATTGCATTTCATAACATGCTTGCCTTTCCTTGTAAATAGAAAGACAATAAGACACGATTTAAAAATGTATCAAGAAAAAGCTTTTTGCAAAGCTTTTTTAAGGAAAAAAAAGCTTTACTTCGTTGATTAAACAACTAACATATTCTTTTAACTGTCAGTGTACATATATATGCCTTATTTCTGAAACGCACCCAGAAAGGAAACTTATCAACAACAAGGTAATTCTACACTCCATGCATGTCATCCGTCTGATAGAGCAAAACGTGGATCCTCCCTATTCATAATAGAAAATATTGAGCATTCTCGAAAGTGAACCACCGAGCTTGAGACAATGCTAGTCTGCGGAATCAATATAAATTACAGACGTTAGATCTATACCATTGCATCAATATATTGTCCTCTTAGGTACAAGATGGAGAAACCGCATTGCATTAATTTTTTGAAACTTTTGATTCGTATTCAAACTGTCAAGTAGGGGATTTGAACAATTGGTTCAATACAATGGTTTATGTGTATAGTTTAGCCAAAAAACATTCGACAAACACACTACCAGATTCTAAGTTAGGTCTATACTTTTCAACCTATTACAAATACATCTGAACAACTCACCAATACGACGAAAACGAAGCTGTATGCTGATGAATTATTAACTGAACATGCGCAACACCCCTTCGACCGCAAATCGCTTCTAGGTGAAAGGAGTAACAATAACATATGTATATAGAACTCGTAAGACTATTACCTTAAATGGGGACTTAAGATAAACAACAATAAGAGTGAACTCATCTGCTTCAGAACACCAACAACAGCAACAAGGCATCGAACAGCATCACGCTGTGATTACATCAGTATCAAATACCCAGATAAAACCGCCATAAAGGCAAAGACAACAAGAATTATATTGGAAAGAATATATCCAATCACTTCCCAATTAACAAGCACGCTTTGTTTAAAGCTTAAGAGCTCCGGATATACAAGCACCTGATCCGTCCCGTTCTGACGTAGGCCACCCATTTGGTTTACTATTATTTCTCCGACGTTCATGAAGGAGATCCAACTTATTGATTTATTGAAATTTAAGTGTTATACAGGGTGTCCCCTACGTCAGGGTTTCGAGAGCATCTATTTTAAAGAGAACATGTTCTCTTTTTAAATTTAGATCTATTCTACACTCTCTTTTTCTTATAAAACTATTTTCTTGTCCTCTTTTTATTTTATGTCATCTTTTTAATCTCTTTTTTTATTTTCCTTTACAGAATTTCTAGAATCTAACAAACATTTTTTCCCTACCTTACTTCTATTTTGAAATTTCAACATAAAAACCAATAATATAAAACTACATTAACACAACACGTTTAAAAAGAGTTTCAAGAGTCGAAAGTCAAGCCCTTATTTTTAATATAAAGGGGTGTTTTTTAGGTATAGAACTTCCGCTCGGGATAACTGTCAAACTAGCTGTCATACTAGTGAAGTGTGTTTGACTTTTTTTCGGTATACTATGGCAAATCACCATGCAAAGACTTACACCATAACAATGATTACAAATCGTGGAAATATCTTTCCAAAATTAGCGCTTTTTTCGCCAAACTTATAGAGCACTTTGTCAAGTTGTACAGAAGAAGCCATTGATTGCCACTGGTAACGTGAGTGTGACAGAGGATCTGAATTTATCGATCCGACGACGTTGTCAGGAACTTGATCTCTGCCAGTCCACTACTTGGAAAAGTTTAAAGAAAGATCTTGGCCTTTATCCATATAAGATCTAAGTGGACCATCAATTGCGTCTTGGGTTCGGTAAATGGGATGAGAATCAACTAGAAGTCTTCAAATCATGATGAGGCTCATTTCTGGCTCAGCGAGTATATAAACATCCAGAATTGTCGTTTTTGGAGTGTGATAACTATTGACGAAATAAGACCGGGTATGCTTGAAAAAGTGGTGCAAAATTGGACCGACAGGATCACGCAAAATAATACCGGATACCTGTAGGTATACGTAAGGGTAAGCAACGTTCCTGATTTAGCTCGCAAATTCTAGTTATCGTGCGCTTTATGTTACCTTAATGAATGGTTTTGCTTTTGTGTAACCCTGGACTCGATTAATATTTCGAATTTATTGTTGGGTTATTGTCTTGTAATAGGTACTAAGAACATTTCGCGAAATGCCGTCTTTGTATACCGAGCAAGAGTATGCGAGCATGCATATTATGTTGAATGCCGCCGTAAATGTATCGCCAAAGGTATCCGAATGTGGCGCGTCACCCAGGCCACCGTGTGTTCATCTACACGCACTCATCACACTCGCAAGGTCGATTACCTAGTGCTCATGCAGACGGTTCTGCCAGCGGGAGAACTCGAGGACATTTTTTTTTTATATTTATACTGCGCGTCGCGTACAAGGAATTAGTGTTTCCCTTTTAATGTTAAACTCACTACGCGAGCATAGGATGGTAAGAGGTGGGAGGAGGGACGGAAGGTGTCGATTAACATTGGTTTTGAATGTTTTCAAATTGAAATGGCAAGGAAAAACCTAGCCGGGTAAACTACTCCAAATTCTTATTGTACGGCTAAAAAATTAATCCCTATATTTCACGGTTCGTCCAAAATAAGGCTCGAGGGTGAACTGATGAGCATTCCTTGCGAGACGGGTCTTAAGGGAGAAAATTTTAAGGGAAGGAATGCAGCTGGTTACTTCCAGTGAAATTTTTTTATAAAAGAAACGATAAGGTAAGGAAAGACATGAAACATTGCGTCTGTGTTCGAGAGCAGCAATTGTTTCTGAGACAGTTGTATTTCCTATCAATCTCATCGCTCTGTTTTGTATTCTATCGAGCAGATGTAACGAAGTTTGTGTTTTTATACTCAGTCAGTGATCCCAAATCTTATAAAAAAGAAAATTGGATCGGAAATTTAGTGCAAGGCTGACCAAAAAAAACATCTATTTTTACTGGCCTATACGCTCCCAGAGTCGATTTTTGCAGTACAATGCTGGCAAAAAATAGTGAAGACCCGCAATTTTCAGTGTTGGTAACGTAAGTTACTGCGAGTAAGTTACCCATATAATTACGCGCAACTAATTGTAATTAGTTACGTCTCATTTTCTGCGTAACTAATGTAACTAATATAGCTAAAAAGTTGCTATTTGAACGTTTAAAAAAATAAACAATAAAACAATATTATTTATAAATAAAGAAAAATTTGTATTCCATAAAAAACAAATAACAAAAGAAAGATTATACAGGCTTTAGAAAATATATGTATGTAACACAAATAAATAAACAGGTTCTTGTAAAATCAGTTGAAATCATCAACGTCTTCAAAAATAAAAGGCACGACTGGGTCGCACGTACTTGCTCCCGTGGGCTAATCATTTTTAGACAGGCGTCTTTTTGACAAACATTTAATTTTAATGTTTTTTTGACGTGCAACTTCTTTAGAATCGTTGTGGTTTGAAGCTCGAAAGAACATGCGTCACGACAAAGGGATAAACACATAAATATATAGGATTGTTAGCTTTTGCAGTTTTTTATTGTATTATCTTTCCACTTGTTGTTTACTGTTTATAATATAATTTGCTAATAGAAAGATATAAAGGACTTTTTTCAGTTTAATTTTCATTTTGGTATAGACAAATTTTAACAACTGGCATAAAGATTCGTGGGAATCAGCAGTAGGGCAATAATGCTAGGTATAGGGACCTATATAGGTGCCAATAACAATAATTTACTTTTTGAAATCAAATTAATTAAAATAGCTTAATTATGTTTGATGGATCGATAAACGTATGGTGTGCGTAGGTATTAATGGAATTTATTAAGAATATTAGGTACCTATAATAACGTTGGAAGAAAGGTAGGTACTAAAATTAAGATACACGTTCCAACTACTGCTAAGCGAGTAGGTATAGAGACAATATTAAAAGTTAACACAGTGGTTTTGTTTATTTATAGGAAGGTGTAAACTTTTGATTGAAATTTTTGCATTCAGCAGTAATCGAATGGTTTTTTTATTTGTTAGTTGTTTTTGTGTGTTTATCATAGGCTCCTTTTTTTATAATTAACGCGCGCACAAGGGATTATGTGTTTCCCTTTTAATGTAGAACACACTGCGTGGGCATTACGAAGATAGGGAGGGGAGAGATAGGAGGTGCCGATTAACATTGGTTTTGAATGTTAGCTGATCAAAATGGCAAGGGAAAATCCCGTTGGGTAAACTATTCCAAATTCGTGTTGTTCGGCTAAAAAAAGAATCCCTATATTTCACGGTACGTCCGAAATTGGGCTCCAGGGTGAACTGATGAGCATTCCTTGCGAGACGAGTATTACGGGAGAAACTTTTAAGGGGAGGAATGCAACTGGCTACTTCGAGTGAACATTTTTTGTAAAAGAAACGATAAAATAAGGAAAGACATGAAACATTGCGTCGGTGTTCGAGTGGGGCAATTGTTTCAGCGGCAATTCTATTTCCCATCAATCTTAACGCTCGATTTTGTATTCTATCAAGCAGGTGAAGCGATGTTTGCGAAGCACCTGCCCACAGGTGGGAGTTATACTCGAGTTTAGGGCGTATAAACGCTTTATAAATTGTAGCCAGATCAGATGGGGAAAAATACTTCTTACACCGATACAGAAAACCTAAGCACTTTGCAGCATTCTTAGCGATCTCAAATATATGGTCGTTCCAACGGAGGTCGTCGTTGACACACATACCGAGTACTGAGAGCTTTTCGGTTTCTTCGATGTAAGTGTCATTCATGGACAATGGCATTGGGGGAATGTTTAGCTTTAACGACAGAAGACAGCATTGAGTTTTCGAAGCATTAAACTCCACACGATTTCTATTACCCCATTTGACAATGCTGTATAAATCGGAGTTTAATGAGCTTGACATATGGTACCGTTGCAAATGTACGTCCGAAGCGTGAATTATCGAACGAATGTGAAAATCTGAGGGCAGAGTCGTCAGCAAAACAGTTAAGTGGATTAGAAGTAACAGACAGAAGATCGTTTATAAAAATGAAGAAAAGAGTCGGAGACAGAACAGAGCCCTGGGGCACACCAGCATTTATTTTGTGCGAATCAGACTTGAATCCGTCCAATACAACTTGTATTGAACGGTCCAGAAGATAGCTTCTAATCCAACGAACAAGTGTATCATCGATCGCAAAAGCACGCATTTTCGATAAAAGAGCTTCATGCCAAACTTTGTCAAATGCCTTGGAGATATCAAGAGCAATAATCTTACTTTCACCAAAGCGATGTAAAGATTTGTTCCACTGTTCGGTGAGATATGCCATCAGATCACCAGTGGAACGGTTGCTGCGGAAGCCGTACTGACGGTCATGGAGAAGCTTTCGATCTTCGAGATATTCCTTAAGCTGACGGTTAATCAGTGTTTCCATGACCTTAGAAAGAAGGGATGTCAGTGCTATGGGTCGGTAGGAGGAGGGGGAGGATGGGTCACCTTTCTAAGGGACAGGCTGGACAAATGCTGTTTTCCATCTTCTAGGAAAGATTCCAGAAGAGAAGGAGCGATGGAAAAGCTTACGCAGTGGCTTTGCCAGTGTGGAAGAACACCTCTTCAGAAGAATCGGGAGTATACCATCCGGGCCAGCGGATTTGTGTACATCGATTTCTTTGAGAACTCTTGCTACTGTACGAGTGCGGAAAAAAATCTGTCCCATGGAAAAATTTACATTCTCAAGTACAGGAAGGGAAACAATTTTCGAGATGGAATCAGACAGTGCATCAAACTCGTTACAAGTCGAATTAATGTCAAGATTTGGACTCCTGTAAATAAAACAATAATGAATGACATGCTTGCGGACAGTAAATTTGAGCCTTAAGTAGTTAAAGTCCGTGTTGGAACATTGCCCATATTGGGGAAGGCTCTGGCAAACAATATCATTCCTAACATAGACCACGAGACCATAATGGGAAAAGAGTAATGGCACCAAGCTATACTCATGTAGAGCAAATTCTGATAAATCAGTATTTACTCCAACCTGAGTTTCAATTAATGCCAAAACAGTTGGCCTGTGTTGAACAGTGTAGACGTACACGTGAAAGAAATTCTTTCTTAAACCACGAACATTTCAATACACGACACAAAAATCACTTACCGTTTAAAAATACTTAAATACAAAAACACAACTCTGATTAAGTCGAACTGCGCAGTGAATATCCAAATTAACTTCTGTAATAATCAAACCGGTTTTTTAAAATCAGACTTTCTCGTTAACTAATTGACGGATTTTGCTGAAATTTTCAAAATATGTAGGGCTTTATGATTTAAATAATATTGCTTATTAAAATTTTCAAAAACATTTTTTTTAAATTTTAATATTTAAAAAAAAATATTTTGTTTTTTGAATATTTTGAAAACGGATCTATAGATTTTTTTTTTAATTTGTCTCCTAATATGAATATAGATTTCTTAAAATTGACATACTCAAAAAAAATTTAAAATATGTTTTCGAAAAGTTTTTTCAAAAAAAAACATTTTTTTGAAAAACTGGTCGAACGATTTTGAAATGAAAAATTCATAAAATAGGAAACAGCAAAAGAAATAAGATGGCTTACAACATTTTTTCCAAAAAACGTTTTGAATTTTGTTTTTTTGATTTATTCTGTGTGCTCTTATGATGATGAAATGCTTTAAAATACGTAAGTATGTATGTAGGTTGTCACCTTCTTTTATTTGACTAATGGCTAGGGCTTAGCCGAGCAATATGAAATAAAATTTTGGAGAAAAATTTTTATGAAACCAAAAAAACAAAATTCGTAACGTTTTTTGGAAAAAATTTAATGAATTTAATGAATTTTTCATTTCAAAATCGTTCGACCAGTTTTTTCAAAAAAATGTTTTTTTTGAAAAACTTTTCGAAAACATATTTTAAATTTTTTTTGAGTATGTCAATTTTAAGAAATCTGTAGTTTATATTAGTAGACAAATTAAAAAAAAATCTATAGATCCGGTTAATAAGTTTTTCAATAAAAGCCAATTCGAAAAACTGCCGGGTAGAGCACTCTAAAAATACTATATACCAAGTTTGAATCAAATCGGTCCAACCGTTTAGGCTGTAGATATCGATACGGACATACAGACAGACAGACATACACACAGACGGACGGAATTTCCAGACCCACTTTTTTTGACTTCTCTATCATCGTAATGTCATGTTTGATTGTTAGAATTTTTTTTACGAATGCATAACTTGCTATATAGTCCCTATAAATCGCAAGTAAAAAGGTATATATATGTCTTCCATTCTTTAAGTTCCATAGAGAAACATTAGTTTCTTGGATCTTTCGAAAGACAGCCGATTTCTCAAAGGCGTGTGAATCAATGACCATTTCGAAAAAAAGTAAGCTCTATTTCTGCGGACGATGCTGGAATTTTAAGCAGTTTTAACTTTTAGTGCAAGCTTTGAAAGATTGGGCGCATAGAAATCGGCTGTCTTCCAAAAGAAAATTGGATTTTCAACGTTTTTTCGTATAAGGTTTTAAAAACTCTCTTTTTGATTTGAACAGATCCCATTCGTTGTGTCCATCACAACTTAGCATTTTTAAGAGAAAGTTATTTATTTGAAACAGATAACTGTTCTCTAATTTTTCATTAGCGTAGAATGGATGTAGATAATAGGATGTTAGAGCATAAACATTTAGCGAGTAATCAAGATTTTCGAATTGTGCTGGAACTTTTAATTCTAACCAAAACTTGACAGCGTCAGCTAATGAAGTTGTTAACTGTTGGCAATTATTTATTAGTTGACAAATTGGATCGAAAAACTCAATTATTTTTGTACACTCTCGATAAATTCTTCGTCAAATAACTATTTTAGCACTTCTGGTTTCATTTTATTAAATTCCGCTGCGACCATTTTCATTGGAATCAAATTATTAATGAGGCATACGTACGAATCTCTGTATGAACACCATCGTGTTTCACATGGCAGTTTTATTTTGGTTCCATTTTTATTGATAATTGCCTGTTCAAGATCTGGTTGCTTAATTTTTTTTAAAATTGTGGTGACTTTGTCATTCAGTTTTACGTCGAGCACATCTTTTGCGAACAAATTTCCAGTAGGGCTATTACAAGTTGAATGTTAAACGAAGCATGTTAATTTTTTTCTCATTTTCACCATATTACTTGCATTGTCGGAAACAACGGCATAAACATCAACGTTAAAGTGCTTTTTGGCTAAATCTATAGCTTCGCAAACAATCTCAGCTAACTTATCTCCTGTTTCCGAAACTCCGTTTAGATTCCACGCATCAAGAAATATCTATAAATAATTTATAATAAGAATAAAGAAGCTTTTGTATGCAAAAATAAAAAACCTTGGTTTCTGAAGAGCAATCATGAAATATACAAACGACAGTCTTTGTATTTGACGACGAGTTCTTCCAGCCGTCTATTAACAGTACCGAGTCCTTTTTAGTAGCTACCATCGATTTTTGTTTGCATTCGTTGTATACACAATCGAGCCATTTTGACGAAAGCTATTTTCTGTTTGGAATTTGAGCAGTAATCGAATGGTTTTTTTATTTGTTAGTTGTTTTTGTGTGTTTATCATAGGCTCCTTTTTTTATAATTAACGCGCGCACAAGGGATTATGTGTTTCCCTTTTAATGTAGAACACACTGCGTGGGCATTACGAAGATAGGGAGGGGAGAGATAGGAGGTGCCGATTAACATTGGTTTTGAATGTTAGCTGATCAAAATGGCAAGGGAAAATCCCGTTGGGTAAACTATTCCAAATTCGTGTTGTTCGGCTAAAAAAAGAATCCCTATATTTCACGGTACGTCCGAAATTGGGCTCCAGGGTGAACTGATGAGCATTCCTTGCGAGACGAGTATTACGGGAGAAACTTTTAAGGGGAGGAATGCAACTGGCTACTTCGAGTGAACATTTTTTGTAAAAGAAACGATAAAATAAGGAAAGACATGAAACATTGCGTCGGTGTTCGAGTGGGGCAATTGTTTCAGCGGCAATTCTATTTCCCATCAATCTTAACGCTCGATTTTGTATTCTATCAAGCAGGTGAAGTGATGTTTGCGAATCAAACAATCAAGATTTTCGAATTGTGCTGGAACTTTTAATTCTAACCAAAACTTGACAGCGTCAGCTAATGAAGTTGTTAACTGTTGGCAATTATTTATTAGTTGACAAATTGGATCGAAAAACTCAATTATTTTTGTACACTCTCGATAAATTCTTCGTCAAATAACTATTTTAGCACTTCTGGTTTCATTTTATTAAATTCCGCTGCGACCATTTTCATTGGAATCAAATTATTAATGAGGCATACGTACGAATCTCTGTATGAACACCATCGTGTTTCACATGGCAGTTTTATTTTGGTTCCATTTTTATTGATAATTGCCTGTTCAAGATCTGGTTGCTTAAATTTTTTTAAAATTGTGGTGACTTTGTCATTCAGTTTTACGTCGAGCACATCTTTTGCGAACAAATTTCCAGTAGGGCTATTACAAGTTGAATGTTAAACGAAGCATGTTAATTTTTTTCTCATTTTCACCATATTACTTGCATTGTCGGAAACAACGGCATAAACATCAACGTTAAAGTGCTTTTTGGCTAAATCTATAGCTTCGCAAACAATCTCAGCTAACTTATCTCCTATTTCCGAAACTCCGTTTAGATTCCACGCATCAAGAAATATCTATAAATAATTTATAATAAGAATAAAGAAGCTTTTGTATGCAAAAATAAAAAACCTTGGTTTCTGAAGAGCAATCATGAAATATACAAACGACAGTCTTTGTATTTGACGACGAGTTCTTCCAGCCGTCTATTAACAGTACCGAGTCCTTTTTAGTAGCTACCATCGATTTTTGTTTGCATTCGTTGTATACACAATCGAGCCATTTTGACGAAAGCTATTTTCTGTTTGGAATTTGAGCAGCGGACGATTTGTTTTTATGAACTCCAAAAACAGTTTGGACTCCACAATGTTGAATGGTATGTTGCACCCGAAGAAAAAATTCGACAAAGTCTTACTCACTTCTGCGACTTCCGCTTCAGAAATCTTGTTAATAAAGCTGTCCAGTTTAACGGTCTTGTTTTCCTGACGCAATCTTTTGAGCAACTTTGAATTTGGATGTTTTGGAGACGATTGTATGCCCGATGAAGTTGATGTTAAAGATGACGTTGACGCAAGAGACCACGTTGACATACATAGTTCTCCGGATGCTTGCCTATCTAATGAACCCATGCACATAGAAGTTGGCGGTATAGAAGAGCGAGTAGAGGGGAGAGACCAAGTGGAAATTGATAATCCCGGATGCGTTATTGCCTGCTGATACTGCGTTAATGCTGGCTTCAGCTGGAAGAACTCCAATTGTAGAATCGTTGACCAGGATGGATTGTGAAGCTGTCGTGACTACAACTCCATCTTCATTACACAATTCAATATAAACACATACACATTTAACACTTTAACTTTATCACAAACATTTGTATTGAATATTGTGGTTATAGTTACTTGGTCATATCCGTCAATTAGAATATATGTTGTTTCTTCCTCAATGCACTCGGCATTAACTACAGGCATTTTACAAGTATTTCTGAAGATCGCAATAGATGCATTAATGAAACATTATTATACTTTTGTGGATTAAAAACATACCTATGTCCTTTTAATCGTTGCAGAGCAGTGTTTAGCAATTGTTTATTGCAAATTTTGCACAAAACCACCAATCTTGAAGTTTCAGGGCATCTTTTTGGAATGAATCCGAGATCTTCATAAGAATTGGAAACAGGTCTTCCGAATTGACGCTTTATTTTGTTTTTTAATTGCGACATTCTAATTATTAAATCAGAAATTTTTAAACTTTTATATCAGAAATCAGAACTGATAAAATCTAAAGGAGACGTGAGAGAGACGTGACCACGTACTTGTTGCTTCAAATTTTATTTTTATGTGAACATTTTTCTTGAGAAATGTCAAATAATAAGTTATATTAGTTACATTAGTTACGTAACTAATTCAATTACATTACATTAGTTACATTAGTTTCATGTAACTAATTAAAATTTGCAAGACTTGCATAACTTGCCAACACTGGCAATTTCTCAACCACATTTAATGGACTGACGAATCCACTTTTAAAAAAGACGATTATTTTAATTTACATAATTTTCGTGAGCACTGAGAAAAACCGCAATTATTGCGGGAAGACCACTCTCAATATCAGTTCAAGGAAAATATGTGGACCGGAATTTTTAACGCACAAATAATTGGACCATTTGAACTGCTAGAAAACTTAAATGACGATAACTACCTGCATTTTTACAAAACGATTTGCAGGTTTTACTAGAAGATGAACCAATCAACGTCTATCGGTACATATGGTTTCAGCAAAATGGTTGCCCAGCGCATTATGCTCGTCGTGATTACCTTAATACTGAGTATCCCGATAGGTGGATTGGACGCCTTGGATCAATTTTGTAGCTTCCTCGTTTTCCGGACCTAAACCCTCTCGATTTCTTTTACTAAGACTGCGTAAAAGAAAAAAACGTATTCCAAGACTATCGCAAATCCAGACGACAGCGCCGAAAAATTGTTGAAGCCGGAGCAGAAATTAAAGCAAGAAGATTCGGACGTTTGGTGAAAAGATATTTTCTGCGGCGATGCAGAGCCTGTATACGCGCCGAGGCTAAAAATGTTGATGAGCTGCTTCAGTTTAATGAATAAAATAAATGTATCAAAATATTTTCTTTATTTCAGAACTTTTTTAAATCATAACCCAGCAAAGTCCTTTTTTTAGAAAATTGCCCTCCTGCCTAAACGGGGGAGATAGATCCTCCTCCCAGCGTAAAAAAGGCTTGTATTTATTCGCATCCGTTATTATTTTGTGGCGTCAAAGTTCTCTTCTTCACTCTTCCCGAGTGAAAAATCACAATTTCCAAAATTGCGTATAAAAAAAACTCCTCAAAATTTGCGACAACCGTACCTTAAAATGTGGCCTAGGGAATGGAATTTATTTATTTTCTTAAATATTGCCTTTAAATCTAAACCAAGCGAGATGGATGTTTTGCATTACTTTTCTCAGTACATTATACAGCCTCTTCTTTCCACCGTTGCCTGCTTCACGTTAACTTCCGGGACACCCTGTATTAGGCTCAAAAGACATAGAGTAAATATATTTATTTTCAATTAATTCTATTTTATTTTGTAATAAAATCTTTATTTAGTTTTGGCAATGTACCGCTGAAAATAATAAAAAATAAAGGTGATTTCAGAAGAAAAAACCTTTGCAAAAAAGTAGAATTTAATGGCTTGCTCAACTGTGATGATACTAAATGCATTAAAGTATACTTCTCAACCTGACTCCAGTGGAACCATTCTTCTATGAAAAAAAGAAATAAATAAGCTGGCAACATATTTGGCACAAAATATTTTTTTTTCAAGTTATAAATTTTTAATCCTTGTTTAATGGTAATCAATTAATATTATATATTTTTTGCTAAGGTCTTAGTTAATTAAGCTTCAAACTTTCTAAAAAATTACAAAACATAACTAAACAACACAACTGATTCATAAATTTATGAAACAGTGAAGAAGCCTAAGACGTTCATTGCCGAGGATAAACAAATCCGCATCTTAACCCTCGTTACGGTAAAATTTCCCGCAACAAAATCCATTCTTACCATTATTGGCTTGTTTTCATTTGTTCCTTCCCCAAACCTTCCCTATCATTTTTTTGCCGCCATTCTTTCGTTGTTTGCTCTAAGCAATGTAATGGGAACATTGGTCTGAGCAAATAACAGAGCAGCGGACGAGCTGAACTAATGTCAAGAATGGACCCGAAGGAAGCGAATGCAGAACAGAACAGCATAATAAACAGCAGGGGTGGAATCGGATAAGGTGATAGTTGATAGGTGAAAATCAAAAGCGATACTTTTACTCCATGTAAGGTGATTATCAAAACGACTATCGCTTTTTGGCGATAATTTTAAGTGACAGCTATTTAGGTGTCGCTTTCATACTTTCTATTGACATTTTGTATTGTTAGTTTGAACTTCGTGAAAAATAAAAGTTAAAATTATTATAAAAGTTTTTCTTATTGAAATTAAAAGAAATTATTTAAAATAAAAGTGAAGTGCAATGTTTACATCATTAGCAATTTTTAATAATGCTAACAGAGTGAGAAATGCAGAAAATAATTATAAAAAAGTCCAACTGATCAGAACCAACCTTAGAAATAAAGCAAATATTCTGGAACTTCCTAGGACAATGTATGAATCCTTTATAAATAATGTTTGACAATTATTAATTAAATATTTAACATCTATATCTATTTTAGATTTTTGAAAAATTTTCGTCTAACTAAAGAAGCCTTTGTTCATGTTTTGCGGCTGCTAGATTTACCATCTAGCATTTAAATCGACATTTGAAATAATATAATAATATACTTTTATATTTCGTTAAAAGTATGCAGAACCTTGGAGAGACAACTTACAAACAAATTGAAAAAATCAGAGCCAAAATGACATTTCATTCTTGACAGAATTGTAAGTGATGCCAATAAAATTAAATTTTTTGCGAACACCTTACACAGAGCAACCAAAAGGTGATAATCAAAAACGACAGTCACAAAAGCGACAGTCAACTATCACCTTACGCGATTCCACCCCAGGACGCTGATAGTATCACTAAGGCCTAATGCCCATCCCAAATTAAATAAAAAAAATTAATAACCGTGTTACAAGAATGGAATTCTAAACGTTATTTTAACGTTATTATATCCAAGCCTGCAGATGCAGAAATGTCCAATGGAAGGAGTAGAGTAGGTTTTTTTTTAGACAAGTTTCTTTTCCTGCCTTCGTAATTGTTTAATTAGTTAAAAAAAAGAGAATTTCAGCCTTCACTTGACTTAATATTGTATGGTAAAGTAACTAGGAGAATGCTAGATATGATTTTTTCTGGTTGTTTGAACTTTTTCTTTGTCACAAATAATACTGGGAAGGGGTTCTGATCCTGATTGAAGAACTTGATGAATTTTGAAACACACCCAACAATTCTTAGAGTTCAGTGTGTTTTGGAGATTGTATGCTTGCAAAGTCTCGATGGAATTCGACAACGGAGACGCACAACAACATATAGTTGTGTGCGTCAGAAACCCGTGACAGAAAACCTCGTGACTCAATTTGGTTGGTTGTATGAATGTATGGGTGATCGAGAGAAGAAAAACAGCGCGGGATTAACCACTTCTTGGTTGACTTGCGAAGATTAAAGAAAGCGATTTTTTTTTGGAGTGAGAAAGAAAAAGTTTTATAAAATTTTATTCTTGAAACAGTAAGTTTTTGGGAAAAGAAGAAAGAAAAAAAAGTCACGTGGAAGATACATTTGAAGGACAATATGGGTTTTCATCTGGCGAATCTACGATTTTTTTTTATCGGATTCGATAATCTAAGTCACGGTTTTTAAGTACATTTCAACTTAAAATTTCAATTCGCGATAAAGAAAAATTACAATACCTTAATCTTAATCCAAACCTGACACTAGTTATAAATAATAATTTATTTATGTAAGAATTGTATGTAATAGATTAGGTAAACAACAATTTGATATACAGAAATGTATGGTAAATGTATAGTAATGTTGAAGTACGTCGGGCCCCTGTTGTTATGACGACGTGATTTACTTTAGTTATAATTTAGATTTCATGTGCATTCACATTTTTACCGGATTTGCTTGTGAATGAAAAAACCCAACCTCATAGGTTACCAGACAAAATTCGAAACAAAAGAAGTTGTTTTTCACGTGTCTCATTAAAAAGAAAAGTATCCAACAATTTGTACGATGCCTTTAGATTTCCTCTCTGATTCCACTCTTATACGTTCTAATATTTGCTGTTTATCAGCTGTGTTTCACAATGCTAATGACAAGTAATACAAATATGAGCGCGCACAATTATACAGAAATCCTATCTAATAAAATATAAGAAAAACTAGCTTCTACCCGCTAACTCTTCTTCGTGGACTTCTGATTAAATTATTTGTATTAAATCAAAACTCGCCGAAAAAAATTACTCAGGTTTCTCATATTTATTTCATATTTAAGCCTCTCTCATAGGAACCTTGCTTATATCATATTATTTCTTTTTGTGACGGGTGCGACCCGTTCGTATATAATAACATCGCTCGTGATGTTCTACAAACTTCAAAAAAGTTTGGACAATTTGCAAAAACAGGTTTTGTTTCTTTCAGAAAAGTCGACAATATCACTTCTCTGCCACAGTTACAAAACAAAATAACAAGAAGTAAAACAAAAATTATAAATGTAGCTAACAAAACCCAATCTAAACGTAAAAATGACGAACTCGACGATGGCAATTCCAATGAAAATCCGGTGAAGAAAAAGGCTGCTTCGTCAGTATTTACTGATTTTACAATGGTAACGACCAATTGCCAACTTAAACTTTAATAACAAAATACCTACTCCTCTTTCGCTCCGTCCTATGTTACCAAAATCATCTATAAATCTGACTACATTCACGATCTTTATCGCTGCCAGCTACAGTTCCTATTCAATCATCTATTACAATATCGTCTATACCAAATTCTAAAACCACAACAGCGACAACAATCCCTACAAATCCAGCGATAACCGCGAATAATTACAATAACAACAACTGCATATCTCCTATCGAGGCTGGACTAAAAATAGTAGAAGGGCAGAAAACCATATTTATTTCTAAACATGCCCCTCAAACGAATGCCCTGGACATAAAAAAACTACATATATACAAAATAAACTAGGCACAACTCGATATATATTTGTGGAAAAAATGATTTACCGTAATTACTCTAAATACGCTTCGTACACTACAAGAATTTTCCATAACTTCCGACAATGCAAAATTTACGAAAAAGCAGCTACAACAACTACTAATATATTATCAAAATGTCAACTGACTAAAGACTAAAACCAACAAGGTTTATAAAAATATAAATAATATTCCTCATGATGTAATTGTACTGAAGGAAACATGGTTGAATTCATCTTTTTCTGATACGGAGTTGTTTGACAATACCTACTGTTGTATGTTTGAATGGCTTTATTTGACTGACTTTATTCAGTAGCACATTATATGAATTACATTATAAATACATAGCTAGATGGTACATAACATAAGAGAGAGACAATATCATTATTATAACATCTCCCATTAAAACTTAAAAAATATGTTAAATATACATTCTTTGTTTTTAATTCTCTGTAAATATACATTCTTCTTATCAATACATGTAGATATTATATCTATAGATACTATCATAACCGAAAATCAGATAACAAGAATTGATTGTGTTAATTATTTAATATGGTCTTTAGGATATCCAAATCGTTTTGGTATTTTAAGTTCTCTTCCATATTTTGTTTTAGACAAATTTGAATTTAACGGAGAGGAGTCATTTTCAATTGTTTGCGGAGTTGTGTTTAATTTATTTTGCTCATTTTCCGAAAGCTTATCTTTACTTGACGTGCTCTGACTTTGGGTGTCCATAATGTGTTGCCTATTTCGACGGTAAATTGAGCCATCTGTGTCTTGAATAACATACGATTTTGGTTCTTTACATTTCTCTATTATAATACCAGGTGACCAATAAGCCATTGGATTCTTTTTATAGTGAATTGCTTGCCCTTCAACAAGAGGCTTTAAATTTTTTGACGATTTGTCATAATATTGTTTTGATTTATATGTTTTCATTCGCAGATCACTACAATATTTTGTTGTATTTACTGTTTTCGGAACTAGCGTTTGCCTCAAAGCAGGCAATTTTGTTCGAAGTTTCCTCGACATAAGCAATTGTGACGGACTAGGTAGGGAACCTTTTGAAGTAGTTCGATAGTGTAACAATGAAATATATGGATCTGACCCGGATTCTTTACTTTTAAGTAATAGCTTTTTAATTGTTTGAATAGAACGTTCTGCTAATCCATTTGATCTGGGCAGATAAGGACTTGAAGTATTGTGTTCAATGTTCCATTCCAAACAAAATGTTTTGAAGCCTTCTGAATTAAATGGTGGACCATTGTCCGATATCATAATTTGCGGTATGCCGTGACGGGCAAATATAGATTTCATCTTACTGATAACAAAGTGACTGCTATACCCAGAATAAAGAGGTTCAATTTCAATAAATTTTGACCAGTAATCAACGACTAATAAATAGGTTTGTTTGTTAAACTCGAAAATATCCGTTCCTACTTTAAACCATGGAATGGGTTGTATATCATGAGACTGTAAAGGTTCTTTTTGTTGTGAACTCCTATAACGCATGCAAATTTCGCAGTCTGTGCCAACATTTCTTATGTCATTGTTAATATTTGGCCAGAAAACAATGTCCTTAGCAAGGCTTTGACATCTTTGGATACCTAAATGACTTTCATGTATTAGTTCTAAAATTTAACTTCGTAAAGAAGATGGGATTACAATTTTATTAGACTTAAGCAAAATACCATCGATAACATGCAATTCATCTTTAAACTTATAAAATGCCATACAACGATCATCAACTTTTTTCTTATTCTCTGGCCAGCCGTCTTTTATATATTCCTTAATTTTTGAAATAACTTCATCCTGATCGGTAGCCTTTTTAATATTTTGTATTTTCTCTTCAGAAACTGCTAAATTAGCGATAAGAAGATTGCAATGAATATGTAAGTCCTTATCGAATTCCTGTAAGGCTTTCTCTGGCAATGAAGCTCTTGAGAGAGTATCTGCTATGAACATATATTTGCCTGGCTTGAACACAATATCTATATCATAACTTTGTAAACGTAGCATAAATCTTTGCAGCCTTGCCGGGACTTTATGTAATGCTTTGGAAAATAAAGGAACGAGGGGCTTATGGTCAGTTTCCACAATAATCCTCTTCCCATAGACGTATTGGTGAAATTTCGTGCAACCAAATAAGATTGCAAAAAGCTCTTTTTCAATTTGGGCATTGTTTTCCTGACTCGACGTCAATGTTGCCGATGAAAAAGCAATGGGTTTGTTGTCATGAAGTAAAACAGCGCCAACAGCACTTTTAGATGCATCGACAGAGAGAGTGATCGTTTTGTTGGGATCATAAAATGTCAAGATTGGTGCGTTGGAAACTAGCGCCTTTAAACTGTTAAACTCTTTCTCATGAACATTGTCCCAATGCCATACAACATCTTTCTTTAGTAGCTGACGGAGGTTTTTATTTTCAATTGATAGATCCCTTACAAAGCTTCCTAGGTAATTGATCATACCTAAAAATCTTTGAAGAGTTGTGACTGATGTAGGCCTTGGCATTTCGCATATTGCCTTGATCTTTGTATCATCAGGACGGACACCGTTTTTATTGAAAATGAAGCCAAGAAATTTTAATTCTTCAACACCTATTTTAGATTTTTCAGGATTAAATTTTAAGCCTACATCTTGTGCCCTTTTAAGAACTTTTTCTAATATCTCATTATGTTTTTCAGGAGAATCTGCATATATTAAAAAATCATCGATGTAAATAATTAAACCTTCAATATCTGAGAATAACTTTAACATTTGCGAATGGAACATTTCTGGAGCTGTTTTGATGCCAAATGGAAGACGCAAAAAACGATACCTTCCAAATGGTGTTATGAATGTACAAAGTTTTGAAGATGCTTCGTCTAAAGGCATCATCCAGAAACCAGAATTAGCATCTAAAATACTGAAACATGTTGAACCTTTAAGTCTAGATTTACATTCATCTAAATTTGGAAATGGGTGGTGAGCTCTTAAAAGAGCTTTGTTCAAATTTCTTGGATCGAGACAAAGTCTCAATTTACCATTTGTTTTTCTGACAAGCACTATGGAACTTACCCACTCAGTTGGCTCTTCAACTTTTACTATAACTCCAAGTTTTTCCATACGATTTATTTCATCTTTTAAAGGACCCTCTAATGCAAAAGGAATTTTTCGCGGATAATCAACAGTGGGGGATACCTCCGGAAGCAATTTCAAATGACACTTTTCTTTTAGAAGCCCTTAGCCTTTAAAAACATCACCATACATTTCTAATAATAATTTACAGGGCTTATTGCCTTTCAAAACACTTTTTTCCCATAAAGAATTGAACGAATTTGAATACTTTGAAAATTCACATATTTTTTTATTAGTAGATTTTATGTTTTTTATATCAAGATTTGGAATAAGATTAAGCATAATAGATGTTTCTAAACCAAGTACTATGTTGCATTTAAGTTGCAAAATATGAAAATTAATTGAAAATGTTTGGTTCTCATGTTGACACATTAACAAACTGCAACCAATAACGGGTAGTTGCTCTCCGCTGAATGTCATGATATGAGTTGATGATGGTGTTAGATTTGGAAAACCTTGCAAAGCTCGGAACTGTTCTATTGACATCACGTTAGCTTGTGCTCCCGTATCAACTTGACATGCGAAAGTTTGCTTGAATATTGTTAACTGTATAGTCCAAACGGGTTTTGATGTGGATAAATTCTGCTCCAGCGAGCCCAAAAATAATGTGTTGTCGTCTCCTTCTTCATCATTGTCATCGTCTTCGTTTTCACATTGCTGGCAAACTTCTACGTTTCGTACATAAGCGCTGTTATTTGCTCTATTTAATCGACACATTTGAGAATGATGATTCTTTTTTTTACATAAATTGCATGTAGCTCCAATAGCTGGACAACGATGTTGGTGAATTTGACCGCAACGAGAACATTTGTTTCTTGATGCATATAGATTTGACGAATAGCTGTTTTGTTTGCTTGAGTGTGGTTTTATTGTTGTTTTATTGTGTTGATGAAATTTATTGTTGGAATTATTACGATTAATGGCATTGATGACATAATTTTCTGAATTGATTTCCAACTGTTTTGAGTGATCTTTTGTTACCTCAATGTTTTTTGCTATTTCTATTGCTCTGTCAAGCTGAATAGATCCTTCAGTAAGGAGTCGTTCTTTTATGTTAGACCAGCAGTTGTTTAGTCCGCAAACAAAAATATCCCTTACTAGCTCATCTCTCAGTGTTGAAAAATTACACGTCAGGCTCAGGTTTTTTAAAGCGGTTATGTAATCATCAATGGATTCACCTTTCATTTGAGTTCTTGAGAAGAATTTGTGCCGTTCCATAGCGATATTGACTTTTGGGAAAAAATGGGCCTTCAATTTGCTCACGAGTTCGTCGTATGAAACGGTATCCACGTCAAGGTCAAAAGAATTAAAGACTTCCAACGAGTCCGGCCCCATATGGTGCAGCATAAGTGTGACTTTTCTTTCGTTTGGTTGGGTTTCCAGGCTGGATGCACGCAAAAATATTTTAAATTGGGTTAACCAACTTTTCCATGCTTGCGGCATATTTGGCGATTTCAAATTTAATGGCAAAATTGTTGACGCGAAAGTTGGCGGAGCCATGACGGCAGTAATAGTTGGGTTGTTCTTTAGCGTATATTTTTCTTTATCATCAGTAGACGTTTCGATTTTTTTTTTTTTTTTTTTTTTTACTTTTATTTAAATTTATTTCACTGAAAATCCCACACCTGACACCATGTTGTATGTTTGAATGTCTTTATTTGACTGACTTTATTCAGTAGCACATTATATGAATTACATTATAAATACATAGCTAGATGGTACATAACATAAGAGAGAGACAATATCATTATTATAACACCTACCAAATTTTTTAACGTGATCGACATTTCCGAAATGATGCAGCTACCGTAGGAGGAGGTTTATTAATAGCAGTAAGAACCTCTCTTATTTGTTCACTTGCTGAAGATTTCCTGCAAACAGCACTTGAAGTCTTATGCGTAAAAATAAAAATATCATCTAATTATGTTTATGTGGTTGCCACATATATTCCACTCTAACATCGAAATTTACGAAATTTTTTGCAATACTTTGGAAACGATATTTGACAAAATTGGTTTGATTTGCATATAAAGACTTTAAAAAATAAAGGAAGCAAGGCCTGGTTGAGGTTTAATTTATCTAAGAATGAAGAGACACTAAGAGTTTATCAAGAACTGCAAACTGACTTTATCAACTATTCAAATTACTTATATTCCGAGTTTATTTTAAAAACTGAAACAGAGCTTAAAATGAACCCGAACAAATTTTGGAAATATGTTAATGAAAAGCGGAAATGCAACGGTTATCCAGCAAAAATGATTTATCAAGATTGTGAAAGCCATTATCCAGAGACAATATCTAACATGTTTGCGGATTATTTTAAAAGTGCCTTTGAAGACTTTCCTTCGCAAAGCACTTCCTCTCCTATTTCTTTTAATACTCGACAATACACACATCTTAAATACATAAACTTTTCAATCTCCGAAGTTTCCATACATGATAATATTTTAAAACTTGATGAATGGTTCAGTGCCGGTCCAGATGGTGTACCGTCATATATGTTAAAGAAATCTTATCCGCTATTTATTCTTTTCACTGAATCACTTCAAAATTAAAAAAAAAAAAAAAAAAAAAAATTGGAAATATGTTAATGAAAAGCGGGAATGCAACGGTTATCCAGCAAAAATGATTTATCAAGATTGTGAAAGCCATTATCCAGAGACAATATCTAACATGTTTGCGGATTATTTTAAAAGTGCCTTTGAAGACTTTCCTTCGCAAAGCACTTCCTCTCCTATTTCTTTTAATACTCAACAATACACACATCTTAAATACATAAACTTTTCAATCTCCGAAGTTTCATACATGATAATATTTTAAAACTTGATGAATGTTTCAGTCCCGGTCCAGACGGTGTACCATCATATATGTTAAAGAAATCTTATCCGCTATTTATTCTTTTCACTGAATCACTTCAAAGTTCCAAATCTCCTTCTATCTGGAAATACTCTTTTTTAACGCCAATCCATAAAAAGGGTCCTAAGAATGTAATTACAAATTATCATCCTATAGCGAAATTATGCGCTATTCCTAATTTGTTTAAATCGTTGGTCTGTGACGTTCTGTCTTTTAATTGTTCTTCTGTTATATGTGGAAACCAACATGGTTTTGTAAAAAACGAAATCAACAGTCACTAATTTATTGCAATTTTCCACACATTTTGTATAGATGCTTTTGAAAAACACTTGCAAGTAGATTGCATCTTTACAGACTTCAGTAAAGCTTTTGACAAATTGAGTAATGAAATACTTTTACACAAATTAAAAAAATTGGACTTAACGACGGCTTTGTCTTATGGATTGCTTCATACCTAAAGGATAGGTACTACAGCGTTGTTTTTTAAGAATAACCGCTCACATCAATTTAATGTAAATTCTGGTGTCCCTCAGGGAAGTCATCTTGGACCTCTGTTATTTGTTAATGATCTCCCTTCTGTTTTTAGACATTCAATGACATTAATTTATGAAAATGACGTACAAATATTTCGAGCAATTGACAACAGCGCAGACTGTGAACAACTGCAGCACGATTTAATTAAATTTTGGGAATGGTGCAATAATAATCGTTTGTTTTTAAATATTGACAAGTGTAAGACAAAGTGTTACACACGCAAACGTAATTTACTTATTTATAACTATGTGTTGAATTCGTCTAATTTGTGTAAATTATCTAGTTTTTCCGATCTTGGATCCTATTAGACTCAAAACTTTTTTTTATCGATCACTATAACCACATCATAAAAAAAGCAAGCAAAACACTTGGGTTCGTCAAAAGATTTTCTCGTGAGTTTCGTGATCCATGTGTTGTCAAAACTCTCTTTGTTTCATTTGAATATGGTTGCGTTGTATGGGCGTCATACTACTATATTCACATTATTAGAATAGAAAGCATCCAACGAAGATTTTTAAGATTTTCTCTTCGTTTTCTTCCTTGGCCTGAAAGAATTATATTACCTCCATACATTCAAAGACATTAACTGATAAACCTCCCATCTCTTGCTGTTCATAGAGAATATATGCAGGTATGCTTTATAACTATAATAATGAATGGATCTATTTCATCACCAACAGCTCTAAGTCGAATAAATTTCAATTTGAGTCGGACAAGTTTAAGAAGAAATTTGCCTCTACACAATATTCAGCAGATCAAATTATGGCGAGAACAGTCCTCTTAATCAATTAATTAAAACTTTTAATTAGTTCGCTTATCTTTTTTTTGTTCAAATGACAATTTTAAATCCGAAGGCTTTAAATATAATTTCTCTTTTCAAAGGCATTGAATTTTTGTATTCAATTAATTTAGAATTTAGATATTTAAGTATATAAAAGTTGTTATATAAATATAAATATTGTAATGTTAACGTTAGCATTTAACGTCTTAATAAATAAACATCATTTATACATAATAATTTTTTTTTTTGTTATATATAATAAAATTGAAGCCGAAACCCCTGACCGCGCATCAAACGAGAACGACAAAACGAGATTGAACAAATATTTTTTTAATTAGTTGGTAGTTTACTTGAGAAACATAATTTGACACATTTTCAAAAAATCTGCTAAACCTTTGCAAATTGGCCAAAGAAATTTTTTTTTAAAACATCATATATATAGACTGCCTATAGTACTATCATGAGACGTGAAAAAAATATAAACACACATGCCGCTTGGAGTGCTAAGTGTAGGGATATTTTATTTGTGAGAAAGAGAATAAGAGCATGGTTTATGGTTTTGTGCTAGGCTTAGTTTTGTTATTGATTTTTATGACAAACTTCAATTAAAATATTTAACACAGTTTTAATCAATCAATATTTTTATTTATTTCAGATAACGTTTTGGGGACAACTATCTGTTGGTGAGTACTTCTTAAGCCTAACTTATATATTATTCCTTATGCTCCACTCGAGCTTATTTGAAAGATACTTTTCTATTTTTAGCATCGATCGTTGTTGCATATGGTCATACGAAGATCGATGCTTACATTTTATTTTACTTGCGATTTATAGGGACTATAAGGCAAGTTATGCATTCGTAAAAAAAAATTCTAACAATCAAACATGACATTACGATGATAGAGAAGTCAAACAAAGTGGGTCCGGAAATTCCGTCCGCTTGTCTGTCTGTCTGTCTGTCTGTCTGTCTGTCCGTCTGTCCGTATCGATATCTACAGCCTAAACGGTTGGGCCGATTTGATTCAAACTTGGTATATAGTATTTTTAGAGTGCTCTACCCGGCAGTTTTTCGAATTGGCATTCTAGCTCCAAAACTAACGGTCCCTGCCATATAACTTTTAATGAAAAACCTATTTTTCTCGAAAACGGCTTCTACGATTTTGATAAAACTTTCAGAATAATGTTTTATATGCAAATTAATGAAATTATTTGCCTTTTGGCAAAAATAAACTAAATTTTTACTAGAATTACTTTAAACTAAAGTTCATCACTTGTAAAAATACTTCTACACTGCGAAAGTCGTCAGGTGTGTTGTAACCATCACAGTATCTGAACGACTGATAATATAATAACCATTTCTTCTTACAGGACTATGTACACATATCAATTTCTCTAAATATATTAATAAAATTTATATTCATAACTCTATGATACACCTAACCAATTTTCTTGAGTTTCAGATAATCCTTATATTGTACATTGTTATATTAAACCATTGTTATAAATTTAGATTATATAGCTTATTATCCCTAACGGCCGTGCAAGGCTTCACTATCATCGAGTACCAGTCCCCGATGGTGACAATCAAAGAAGGACCAGGGTGGATTATCGATGGACACTTCAAACTAGTGCACATGATCCGACTAGATGGATTTGAAGACCTGCTGAACAGTATGAAATTGGCTGTTGAAGGTGGAATCACTCAGTCTACAAAGAAGATCGTCGCACACCATCACCTTACTCAGCTTCACGAACGTATCGACATACTGAAGGGAAGAAGCCATAGAAGACAAAGGTCAATTAACTGGATCGGTTCTGCATGGAAATGGCTGGCCGGTAACCCCGACGCAGCAGATTGGGACAAAGTGCTTAAGAGCGAGAACGACATAGTAGACAACAATAATCAGCAATACAAAATAAATGAGAGGGTCCTTAGAATAACAGAGGACATCACGCAAAAGATCAACTGGGTTATTAACAGTACTGCCAACCAAGTGTTATCATCTAATAGAGCTATCCATGAACAATACATTATGGATGAACTGCTCGTCATTAAAGAAGAAGTGGACGAAATTGTTCGTGCCTGCCAGATGGCGAGAAGCGGAATCGTTAACACTAATCTCTTGGACCATGAGGAGATAAACAGAGTCATCAGTGAAGTTGAAACCTTACCATACGCAAACGTGGTAGAGGCCCTACAATTTGGTAAACCATCAGTCTATACGAACGACTCCATCCTACTATACGTACTCTCTATGCCTAAAGTTAGCGGAATTGAGTATAACCTGCTACTGACCAGAGCCTCCATCATCAGCGAAACGCAAGTTGACTTACCCTACTCTAGGATTTTGGCAAACCACGAGGAAACCTATGGGATTACATCCAACTGCCCTAGCATGGGAAATATGACTGTTTGTGACGAGAGTTCCTTAGAAAAACTGGACGAAGATGGATGCGTAATTCGGCTACTTAAGGGCGGACACGCTAATTGTGTAATACGTACCAACACGGCCACGATCACGGAACTGATCGAAGAGGACACGATATTCGTAATGAACTTCAATGGAGAATTGATCAGCAAGAGCATCTCAAAAAAGCTCTCTGGTATTCAATTTTACAACGAATCAATTCGACTCAATAACAGGTGTAAGCTGGATAACTACTTCGCTTCAGGCCCTACCACCTGTTTTGACCAACACCTCCATGATGGAACACAAGATTGACATCGAATACCTCCACGACATGAATATGAAGAACATCAAGATCCTGAGTGGCTTAACAAGCCGGCTGAACACATATACTGCCACAGATGTGACGATCCTTCTAATACTCGCAGCTGTTGTCTCAATGATATGGCGAAAGTTGTACAGGAAGATTGACCTACCAAAGATTCCAACGACGCCTACCCCTAACATCTCACCTTAAATATTGATCTACGGGACGTAGATTTTCGAAGGGGGAGGAGTTAACACCTCGCACCGACACGCGCGATCATAATATGCAAACTTTGCATAACGGCGCATTATGAGTTCCCACGATTGGTGGGTATCAGATAACAGCGCATGGAGGTGAACGCACCGACACCATCGAGGTCGCTGACTAAGCGAATCACCATCAACTAGCAATGCACGCCGTTAGGTGTAATTCGAAGGAATTAGGTTTAAGTAAATTAGTTCTGTTGGAACCTCCTAACCATATACTCGTACTTGTGAATAAATCGTTTATAAACCAAACTCGTTGTATCCTTAGTAAGTCGAACCGTTGGGCCAACCCCTCAGGGGTTGGTGTTCGCGCATTTTTTTTATTAAAACGGCTTCGCGATCCGTTTACTTACTTATATTATTATTCTGTTTTTGTTTATATAGAAGAAATGTTATAAATCCGAATATAATTATAATAATTTTTACAGTCAAAGAAAAGAGATGTATCTGTTGGTTTTTAAAATTCTGTTTAACTTCTTTAATATACTTTATATTTTCCATAGTTTTAAAATGTAATTTTGAGAATGTTAAATTTGTAACGTCTGTATAATTTATGTTTTTAATAATGTTCGGTAGAATATTTTCATGCATGTAGATTTTGTTTTGGAATGTAATATTGTTAACTGATACTTCACAATCTTTTATATAAATAATGAATGTTCCTTCAAAAGCAAATTCCTGTTGATTACAATTTTGTTCTATTTTTTTGTTTTTTGATGTTTATTGTTAAAATGTAATTTTGTGATATGAACTGCACATTTTCTTGTATGTTTTGTTCATACTTACAATGATTCATGTTTTCTTTTAAAATGTCTGTTAGACAAGGCATTTCTATTTCTTTTAAATCCTTTTTAAAATTTGTTGGATAATATACATTATTTCTTTTAACGATAACATTGGTAATTTGTGATTTAATTTGCATAAAGTTATCTTTGTTTGGTATTGGTACAATTTTCATTTCTTTATAAAAACTTTCTGTTAGTTTTGGTATTTCAATAATGAATAATATATTTTCTTTAAATAAATTCCTTTTTAACAAAATTACATTTATCAGGTTGTAGTTTTAGGTTGTGCTCACGTAGTCGGTCGAAATTTTTTTTCAACTTTATATTATGATCGTTTAGATCATATACATATACAACTATATCATCAACGTAAACAATCCCATTAGTACGTTATTTATCGTTCTTTGGAAAGTAGCGGGTGCATTTTTCAGACCAAAGGGCATACGATTGCATTCGTAATGGCCGTAAGGTGTACTAAAAGCGGTTTTTTGTTTGTCTTCCTCGCTAACCAGAATTTGATAAAACCCCTTAGCGAGATCAATGGTGCTAAAATACTTTGCTCTGCCTAGTTGATCCTAAATTTCAGAAATATTTGGTATAGGATATCCGTCTCCGACTGTAAATTTATTTAATTTTCGGAAATCTATTACAACTCTCCATCGTTTTGCACCCTGACTATCAGGTTTCTTAGGGACAATCAAAAGTGGGGTGTTCCAACGACTAGAACTTGGTCTAATTAAATCATCTTCCAGCATTTCACTTACTTGTTTTTGAATTTCCTGTTTTTGACTTTCAGGGAGTCTATATTATCAAACAAATAGGGGTGGTTTACTTGTATCCGTTTTTATTTCATGATACATTATATCTGTATATGTGAGGTGGTCTCCCTCAAAGTGAAAAAAGGTCATTGTATTCCCTACATAGTCCTAATATTGTAGTTTTCTCTTCCTCATTACAGTGTTCAAGTTGTATGGAGGAAGTAATTTTTTGTAATCTATTTTTACCGGGATCTTTCTCTGACCTAAGGCTTACGGCATTGAAATTTGAAATGTCATCCCATTCGTAATCAATATTGTTAACATTAATTTTTTCTTCATTTTCTGACGTATTCAGAAAACTTTGACCATTTTTTGTTCAGGTCTCACGACAGTTTCTGTAAGATATATACCTGGAATTATTTCTTTTTTATATATAATTGCATCTTTGTTATGCTTAAATGGAATTTTAATTATTTGTTCACAACGTGGTTTTAGAGTAATATAATGTTCGAATAGATTTTCCTTTTTTATTTAAGAATCTGGGTCGGTAGATCGTGATTCACTTAGCGACTCGTCACGGCTCTGGCTATAGGCCCCGTATATATATATTTTTTTTATAATTAACGCGCGCACAAGGGACTATTTGTTTCCCTTTTAATGTACCACACTGCGCGGGCATTAGGAAGATAGGGAGGGGAGAGATAGGAGGTGTTGATTAACATTGGTTTTGAATGCTTGCAAGTTGAAATGGCAAGGGAAAATCTCGCCGGGTAAACCATTCCAAAGTCGTGTTGTACGGCTAAAAAAGAATCTCTATATTTCACGGTACGTCCGAAATTGGGCTCAAGGGTGAACTGATGGGCATTCCTACCAATACGAGTATTACGGGCGAAACTTTTAAGTGGAGGAATATAATTGCATGTTTCTCCTAGATGCTTACCTCCATTATCCGTAGATAATGGCACCCTTTCCTCGACTAAATTGATTTTGAACTTTGGAACTATTAAAGATTTTTCTTTGTAATTTACTACGCACTTAAATGTTGATAGAAAGTCGTTTCCTATTATACCATCATAGGGCAGATTTATCTGATCGGTAAGTATGTGGAAAGGATGTGTCAATATCATCGTGTGATCTGCAGTCTTAAATTCCAAATTCCTATATATCATCCCCAGGGTTTGTAATGACTCCCGGGCTATGGTTGATATTGTGTAGAATTCACTATTGCTTTCTAAAGAACAAGTATTTTTTAAAAGGGATATGTCTGCTGTCTGCTCCCGTATCAATAAGAAACGTGGTATATTTTTTTATTTGATGAACTAAACTGTAGACGTATCGTTGGCTCTCTGAATTCAGGACAGAACGATACGTGGAACTTAAGACTTAGTTCTTGTTCTGGTGTATATCGGCTGTAGTAATTATTCGAGAGGGGTTGCCGCTTGTCTCCTCCCGAACACATTCGTTTCCCGAACTGTGTTGCTGAGGATAAAAGTCCTCGCCCGAGTGCCAATTACCGTATCCTGGTGTTATGTTGTAGTTTCGGACATTATTTTTAAATGGGTTTCTTCTACTATCCCCTTCTTGATTATTGCTGTACGAGAGAGTTCGATTTGCGTAAGCTCTGCAATTGTTAATAGAGTGATTGGGTTTTTTACAATAATCACAGGTCAAAAAGTGTGCTTCCTTTTTCAAAGGTTTCTCCTTAGAAAAACTGGGAAACTGCATGTTTTTGTAGCAGGTATCTTGTGTATGCCCCTGCTTACCACAGATATTGCAAAACCTTGCTGTTTGGCTATTAACGGGATTCGTAAAGCTGGAAAGGGAAGAGCTATGGTTTATATGAGCGGCATGACCTTCAGCATGGTTAACCTGCTCGTTCTTCAAACCATCCTCAAAAACTTGGATTGCTAGCTTCCGATTTTCTGCTACAAGGAATGCTGTTACAGTTTCATCGCTGGTTGTGGCAAAAGTAGCGGAGTTAAGACAATTAAGAGCTGCTAGAACACGCTCACCAAACTCTTTAACAGTTTCTTTGAAACGTTGCTTTATGGTAACAAGTTCATTGTGAGCAGATGACCGAGTTTTCACTTCCTTGAATTCAGCCTCTAATTTTTCTTTTAGGCTCTTCCAAGTAAGGATGGAGTGGTGTTGTGTCAACTCAAAGGCAGAACCATGTAGCCTAGTTTTCGCAATTTCCAAAAACGCCGGTTGGTCAGTGTCTTTGATTGAACAGAAGAGGATATCTCCGCATGATAGGAACTTAGCCAATTCTTTTGGTTTTCCATCAAAATCGGGAATGATGTTGAAAACATCAGTTATCCCTATTTTTATGTCCATATCTATATTTTAATATAATTTTCGTAACGAAAGAATTGGAAGGGGAAAAAACAGTTAAGGAAAAGGAATGACGAAATATATAGCAAGAAATAAGTTATGTGTATTCGATATAAATACTAAAAGCTTATTTTTTTTCTTTTACTTTACAAGATAATTTTGTTGCGATATTATTGATGCTGTTGTTTCGCCTGCTGTTCTTGTTAGAGTTGCTCCAGATGTTGTTGTTGCTGCAGTTGTTAATCTTGCCCCGTAAGCTTCACGCTCTATAGATGATGTACACTCTGGGTCTTGTTGTTACACTTTAAACTTTTTTGTTTTGTTTCTAGTTTTTCTAGGGATGATTGTTCACTCTGGGTCTTTTAATTTTTTTTTTAATTAAACAATATTTTTTTTTTTTTTTTTTTTTTACACTTTAAACTTTTTTTTCACTGATCCTGGTGTGTAGCCCCAGGGACGCCTCAAGAGTCAGAAAGCTCTTGTGTTTTGGTAGAGGGATTTTTATTTGGAAATCCCAGATGTGATTCATGTGAAGAGAGACCACCATGGATGAATATGAGGTAGGATCATTTGTAGTGGGTCACTACACTCATACTATAGGAAAATAGTCATCGGAGAATATTTTTTCGACGAACTGGGCGATGTCTCAAAAAAGCCACTTAAAGACATCCTAAATTTTATTATTAAAACAAAATGGTTCAAAGAAGCAACCCACACCTAATTATCCACTAAATTCCTTACCGTTACCCACTCCTCGTTCCTCCCAACTTTTATGGATCGCAACGGATCGTTTGAGGCCCGAGTGAGATAAAGCGGCTTGCCAATTCATCACCCCATTCAACTTACCTAACCTAAATTTGTCTCTTATTCGCCCAATCCTTCTTTATAATAGTCTTTATCGTTCGAAACGTTAGATACATGGCAGAGCTAAAATGCCTGTTATTCTGAAGCATTCTTAATGCCACATTTATACGGATTATGTGATTTTTTATCAATCTCTTGCGTGATTGTAAGTATGTATACATATATTATAAACGTTAATTTGCCTCAAGAAACTTAAGGAATCATTTTTACTTATTTTTGTATTTTGTAACTTACATAAATCAAAAACAAGCAAAAGTCAAAAAGTACTTATTGATTAGATGGTAGAATGACAAAATATTTTTTTTAGATCTATGTACATAATTCAGACTTTTGAACAACTTTTGTTATGTGCATTTTTCTCTTAAAGTCGAAAATTACTGAGTTATTTAAGAAAAATTAATTCAGCCTAAATTCAAGATGGCGGCCAACGCTAAATTAATAATCCTCAAGGCATTATTGAGACGCCGCCTGCGCCCGTTACATCCAGACAAACTGACTGTTTGGGGTCATTTATAGGCTGATGGAGGATGGAAGGCCAATGACATTACTTTTAAAAAAATGATGCAGGCCAGAGGGTAAAAGTTAATGGAGACATTTAAAGAGAAATGACGCAGAGACGATTAACGACTTGGAAAACAATATCCGTGCCAGGGGCGGATACAGAGGGAGGGCAATGGGAGCGATTGCGCCCCACCCCCCCCCCCCCCGAGCAATTTTAGCTACCTTCTTAAATCCCTGTGTAAAACTATAACAACAAACACGCAAACGCATTACTTTTCCTTTTCATTGCTAATTATGTATTTATGAATCCTGTCTTTTAATAACGCGAGATTACCTTGTAAATAGGGTGATCAACTCCCTGGGACGTCAAAAGAGTGAGACTCAAACAACAGAAGTATTGACTAATTTTTTCAAGCAATAATAAAAGAGCAGCTTGAAGTAAAACCCTTGATTCCAAAAAATAAAGTGCCCCTATGACTTAAAAAAAATAAATAATGATTTCACGAAACATTGACTTCGGCCGTATCATTGGAACCGAAAAGACGACTACAAGTTCCCGTTTTCTAAGCACTTTCTCAAAGGCAAGATGGTCAACTGTGTTTTGGCTGTAAATATGTTTGACTTGTGTAAATAGTGTCCTTAATTCATAACTTGCAGTATTGAATGTGGTCAAAAAACTGTGCCCTTACAAAGTCTTGTGAAAAATAGCTTAATAAATAAACGTTAAAGATAAAGCAGGGCAAACGTACTCTTGAAGCCGGGACTGTGTTTCTTCAACTAATTACAAGCCAAACTTAGAACTCGTTAAACGAGTAAATCAAAAGCGTCTCAAAAAGGAAGAAGAAAACAGGGAACGCCTTCGTTATCATAGTAGTAGAAGCCATCGTCTTCCTTTGATGGCAAAATTAAGTATTTAGTCGTCATAGAGATGGTAAGCTATATCTAAAAACAAAGATATTTCAAACCAATCTGACGTGGCCATGAACGTAGGGAATTTTTTAGAACTTTTAATATTTCAAGTATCTGCTAGAGTTAAGAAATAAAAGCAACATTTGCAGTCAACCTCTTCTAAAGCTACATACTTATGTATATAAGCATGAAAATACGAAAACTGTAGAGTTTTTTTCTTATCAAGTTTTGAGTACACGTTACTTATCAAGATATTATTCAATACTTTTTGATGAGACAACCGATGTAAATCACCTTCCCCAGCAGAGTGTTATCACACGATACGTGCACGAAGGTAATATTGGTGAGGATTTTGTAATTTTCGTGAATATATTTGAGAAACCAGCTTATTCCAGAATTGACGAAGAGAAGTACCTGCCATTCGAGACGCTGCTTTTGCAATCCTGAAAGAGGTTATTCTTTGCCTTCTTCAAATCTTTTCCAAAACGGAAAACTGTCCTTATAAGCACCTTGGGATGTGTGGTGGGTAGACAGACATGAAGGTGTACTCCAATTTTCCTAGACCTCTTCAAAATTGTGGAAACACTGGAAACGATTTCGTAGTGACAAGACCCAATTATAGCTAGCAAGGGTTCTTCACTTGTAACAACTTTATGTAATAAACAGTTTATTTCATCAGAATAGTGCATGATGTGTTGTCAACAAAACAGTCCCTGAGCAAGTTGCTATAAACAACATCTCTTGACCTAAATAACAATGCAATGCTGGTGAACAATTTCCATTCTTTCTAATCGCCGGGAGAATATATGTAAGACTAATTTCAACAACATCTGACAGCATGCAATACATTTTTGTGATCGATTGAATGTTGAGTTGAAACTTCCTCGTATTTAAACAAATTTACCGAGCCATGTTGGCACTAATTCAGCAGAGGAGTACTACAGAATATCTTTATATGCACATCTAGTTGACTTTTTCCTAACATGTGTTCGAACTTTGAACTAACGAAAATACAGCCAGATATAATAATGATTAGTGTGATATTATCATTAAGTCTCTATTGGATTATTTTTGACAACTAAGACCTACGAAAATATAGACACATCACACATTCCTTTTGTGCTTAAAAATAAATTGGTGCTATATCGCGAAAAATACGTGAAAAAGGAGCAGAACTATCATCTTGCCGTTACTGCTATGGATTTAATTAACAAATGTAATAAGGATGTGTTTCGTTTAATAAAAAGATATTTTATTTATTTATTTATTTATTGAAATAATTTACAAAGATAAATTTATAAATTATTTTGTATGAGGTATCAGGGTTGCCAGACCATATGATGCCGTTTTATAATTTTACAAGGAAATTAGCTTAAAACTATTTTGATTTTATACAATTTATAAAGAAAAGAAGAGTATAGCAAATTAAAACAAAATTACATTACATTACATTACAATATAAAATTATGGTGGAAAATTACGTTAAGTTAAATTTCTTCAAATTTATGATGGGCAGATATGGCAGCTTTGATTCTACGGATAGAGTTTACGTCTGATGGATTAAGAATTCTGGCGAGCATCTCATTAGTGTTGTCTGCGGGTGCATTTATTTGGCGAGAAATATCACTCCACGAAAATATGCCAAATTGAGAGAGTAGTTTTACAATTCAAGCATTCCTCTGGATCCTCATGATTTTCCTACTCTGACCCGTAATAATTGTATGGATTCTTTTCTACTGAGCGATTGATTGTAATAGATCCGGGTGTTAAGAGGTTGATGTTTTCAAAGAAACGCTTCACAATTTTGCCGTTTTTCCATGAGTTCTTTCTTTTGAAGGTGAGTGAAAGTTTTTCGCAAAAGTTGTGGTAATTTAGGATACTCAACGATTTGGGGATAGTGAATGGCGTTTTTACCTGCCAAGTCAGCAACATCGTAACGTTTAATTCCGCAATGACCTGGTATCCATGTAGGTATGATGTTTCTGTGGTGGTACAAGCAGATTCTAAGAATTTCAAATGATGGACATTTATTTGTGGCATTTCTTAAGCCAGTGAGAAGACCTAGATTATCCGTTAAGATTAGGAAACTTTCGGAAACTTTCTGGGCGACAGAAATTGCTTTATAAATCGCAGCTCGGCAATGTAACTATCCGCGTATGCTGGCAGTATAGCCTGATGGATGATAGAGAACTGGGATATTGTTGTGATTCTATTACAGCATAAGAGCACCACTGATTTTCTTTTTGTGAGCCGTCCATGTACAAAATTCTGTCTGCGCCTATATTAGCGATTAGTTCTTGATGTAGCTTTCTGTACATTTCATCTGAAGCCTTTTTGTATTTAGAGAGATTTGTGTTGATTGGAAGAGAATTTCGTTTCCAAGGAGGATGACTATCTGTTAATGTGGGTAATATATCTATTCCGAAAACATTTTGAAGCCCAACTGGTATAGAGGTGATGTTTGTAAAAGCTGATATAGAATTTTCTAGAAAATTTTGCAGAGAACGGAAAGGAAAAAGATCGGGCGGTATTCATTAAAGTCATGATTGTTTCTAGCGACTTTAATAGGAATCGGCTTAAGTTTGGCTCTTTTCCAGTCGAGTGGAAAAGTCCCAGCCGTTAAGAAACCGTTAAATAGCGCACAAATTCTATCTTTAAGACTAATATGGCTTAGTTGAACCATCTTATAAGTGATTTTATCTTCACCTCGGCTACTTCCTTTTGTTATCCTTGTCATTTCAGTTCAATTCGCTCAATTTTTTCTGTTAAGAGATCACAGCAGTTTTGGTTTGTCTGAAGATTTTGTAAACTAAACTTTAACTTATGTGCAATCATATTCCCCTGATGGGTATTATCTGCGCTATATGATGCCCATTTCTCTCCAAATATGTTTGCTATTGTAGCTGGATCTACTTCCAGTTTTTCATTCACTTTCATATAAGGAAACTTTTTATCGGAGCTTGGCAAACGAACAGCTCTAATGCGGCCCCATAGCTTTCTCATGTCAAAAGAAGGATTCATTGTATTAATAAATGGTTCCCATGAAGTTCTTTTGGAACGAATGGATTCTGTCTAACTTTGGCAAAGATTTTCCTGTAAGCAACACAGTTTTCCGTATTTGGAAACCTGCGAGCCTTTTTCCAAGCTTTGTTCTTTTCTTTCACTAGTAAAGATTACGCTTTCGTAAACCATACTGGGTTGGTCTTTTTAGATTTTGGCTGCGTTATGGGGATAGCTTTAGCTGCTGCGCTTTTTTTTATCTTCGATGCTTCTTGGTTGACGTTGGAGGATGTTACTATGTACTTGTGCGCTTAATTTTGTTTTTTTATGTTTCTGCTTCAAACAGGTTCCAATTTGCAAGTTCCTCTTTATATCGTGGAGTAAATTTAGGACTAACTCTTTGTAGCGAAGTGCGAACAATAATGGGCATATGATCTCTACTAACTGCATCAGGTAGAACTTTCCATATTCGAAGAGGGGCTAAGTCCTGTGATGCGAAAGTGACGTCAATGGCAGAGAAAGTATTTCTAGTACTAAAATATGTCGGTGATCCATCATTTAAAGTGATGAGTCCACGGTCGTTGACGAATGTTTCAAATACGCTTTCTTCATTATTTGTGGATTCTGAACCCCATAACGTGTTATGGGAGTTCATATCACCAAAAATAATATCATGGCTGCTCTCATACACCGTAGGAATCCCATAACCCATTTAAGTCCACGTTAATCCTTACTTCATGTTCCTTATAGAAATTTGTGATTTTTAATGGTTTTCGTCCCGGAATTTCAATTGTTTGGTGTAAAAGGTTTGTGTCTGAAGTAATATGGTAGTTTATTGTAACGTTTTTGTTAACAAGTATGCCTTTACCACTTTTTGAATTCTCATAAGCTTTATTATATTGAAATAATGTTTCTGGTAATGTTATAATGTGTTGTTGATTTAAATTATATTTTTGTGAGAAATTTGTTGTTGAGACTGAGGACTAACCTCAGCACTGATATCCATTTCAATATCATCAAAAAGATTAATATTCTGTTGTTTTTCATTAGTTTTATTTAAGTTATTATCATTTTGTTTGGTGATTGAGATTGATGAAGATGCAGTGTTATCGATTGCTTTTTGTGTTTGGTTTGAAGTTAAATATGAATAATTTTGATGTTTAGTATTTTCGGGTTCAACTGTAGCTGTATTTAAGTTTTGCTCCTTATTGTTGTTTTGTTGTTGTACTTTTTGAGAGATATTAACATTATTTTGTAATGTATCAAGTTTGGTTGGTATTTGTTTCGGTACAGATCTGTTATCTAAGTCGCTGGTAATTGTTCTCTTCGCTTAGTTCTCTCAACTCTCGCTTTGATGATTTCTGCCATAGAAGTATTACTTTCACCGCGCTTTTTTAGGAGCAGTTAGTTGATACAATGAAGGATTGTCGTTGTATATAGCCCATGCATCGCGAATAGAGCAACGACGATCGGCTTTGATCTTGTTAACAGATTTGTAACTGAGTAAGGATGGGCAGGGCAAGAGGAGTCGAATGAAGTATGTGTCTCTTCTTTGCCAGTGGTGCAGTAAATGCGGTGGCATTCGTCATGGGGTGGGGGGAGACAGCAATTCTTACAGAGAGCAATATTATTACATCGGTTGTTGGTGTGTCCAAGCTTTTGACAAGTCACACAGCGCATACTTTACAGTTGACCCATCCAATTTTGACTTCGTTTGGTCTGCGAATCAAATCAAACGTTAGTATAGGAGCACCTGTCGAGACGAGTAGATCTTTTTCTTTCTTCATGACCTTCCTGACGTTAATGACTATAAATCTACTGAGCTCAATCATTTATTCTTCTTCCGATATATCAATGCTGTGTCTAGAGAAAATTCTTCTCTGAGAGTTCAAACTTAAGTGGTTAGATACCTTGACTGGGATGGAGGCAATTCTACTCGCCTTAGGAATTTGTCAGCTGTACTCACATTCAAGACTTTAAGAAGAAGATCACCTGATCTCATGGCTTTTACTTCTATAATGTCTTTCAAGATATTTTCGAGACCGCGATTTATTTGAATCGGGTTACATGATGAAAGTGGTCGAAGTTGCTCATCTTTATGTTTTTCCATTCCTGATACAACTACTATAAAACGATGCACATTATTGTCGTTCTTTATTATAGGTAATTCTGGGTACTCGTTTATTTGAATAATTGTTGCTCTGGTTAAGTCCACTTCTGGTGATAATCCCTTAAACCAGTTTTATCGAGGGGGGGGGGGGCGTCCATAATTGTTGTTTTTTTATTAAGTGTATTTGTTTTGTTTTGCGTTTCATTTCTTAAGAAAAAAAGTAAGTTTTTTGTCTTACGGCGAAGAGTAATTCAGATGTATGTAGATTCTACAAATAACACTGGTTAAACAGAATCAATTCAAGAGCAAAAAACGTGTATACACGGCGTTTGCCAATACAGATCTGCCTACCTAATACAAAGATATTTTTCTTCTTATTCTTGAAATACTTCTGGTTACAAATTCTTCGGTCGTAAGGTCTTTAACCTTCACGGTATGCTTCTTATGCACATTCACACTTCAAAAACAAATCCCGACCGATATTAAAAGAGTAATTACTAGGTTTTCAAAAACCGGCCCCACGCCTCACCAAAAGATTAGAATTAAGTAGATAAGAACTGTGTATGTCTATATCATAAACATATTTACGTACTTATGTACCTTATTTTATTTAAATTAATTTTTTTTAATATACAGATCATTATATGAAATTGTATTTTATAAAATTGTTTATTATATTATCATATTTAATATTTGTAAAAAGACATACGAAATCCTGCATCCGCGTGTTTCTGCCGAGGTGCAGGGACCTAACTTCACTGGTATTAAGTTGTGGAAAAAAATTTTACTTTTTGTGAGAATTAATTTTACTTAAATGTGAAATAACGCTATAAGATGCAATAAGGTTGGTACACAAACAGTGAGATAGATAAGAGGCGGCATACTGCCGCCTGCAACCCCCTTCTTTCTTTCGGATATAAATAAACGTAAACTTTAATACCCCATATTATGGCGTAAGTTCACATTTCAGTGATGGCAGCTTTAGTTCATTTTTATTTTCAAAAATCAAAAATCAAAATACGTGCCATGAAATCAGGTCTTATGCAAAAATGTCCAAAACGTAATTTTGGACTTTATTGTACCTTCAAAGATAAAATAAAGTCCTTATTGCAATTTCAAAAGTGTAATTAAGTCATAAGACATTATTGCACACAGCTCTTTAAAAGAAAAGACGAATTGTGAATAAAGGATGCAGTTCCGAACTTTACACACAAAAAACCTCGCACCCACCCCAAATCCTATAGTGACCCAAAGCTGGAGGGTTGCATGGGTACAGCATGATTTTCAAAACAAGCCTCACATTGCCTAGCTATTATGTTTTTTAAACTATTCTGTTAAAAACCAAAATAGCTAGGCAATATGAGGCTTGTTTTGAAAATCGTGCTGCCTCACTGCAACTCTCTTCTCTCTTGCTTTGGGTCACTATAGGAATTGAAGTTGGTGTATGTAAGGTTCGGAACTGCACTCTTTTTTACAAATAATACATCTGATGTTCACCTGGTGCTCAGAATATGTTTGCGATCAATTTTGGTTGAAAGAACCACAGTATCACGTTTAACATGAGTGATGAGTCTTATCAGCATGAGTTATGTTATTTCGTACGTGTAGCCTGTCATCGATTTATAAGACGTTATCACGTAAAAAAACAGTTAAATTATTTCTTACTATACCTGTTAACACCCTAACGGGCAAAATGGTTAAAATGGTCCTATCAAATTGATATTCTATTCCACATAGAAACAGGTAAAATAAGCATACATTTAAATTGTTAGCTTTAAAAATTATATCCATATCGAGCCCCAGGTAACAATTGGAGAAGACCGTCTCAAGAAGGTCTTACCGGTTTCCGTGTAAAAAAATTGTTAGATTGATGTTAAATTAAAAAAAATGTTTTTTAGTTACATAAAACAAGAAAATGTTTAGTTTCTTTGGTGATAGTCCCAGAAACAATTTTTGGTAGCTGCATATGGATATTACATTTAGAACGTATTACTTGTGTGTCGATTTTTTGCAGTTTTTACACCTTTTTTTCTCGGCTCTAGCACCCCAAATTGGAAAATGATTTTCGCCATCAAAACGCACATCAGCAACGGGATGAATTGCTCTTTTTCCAGCATTGGATGTGCTAGAAACAGGAGATTCTGGTCGTTTGACACTTTGAGCCGATGATGGTCGTCCAACCGGTCGTTTTTCCTTGAATGAAACGAGTTCAGCAGATTATCACAGGTTACCGATATACATAATATTACACAAAATGCTGCAAATAGTGATTGAAAATTGGACCTCAAGATTAAATTAAACCCGAGCCAGCTTCTGTGAACATATGCCAGAAATCATACTCCAATAAAATAGCCAAACAATTATCTTTTAAATAAAGACAACTAAATGGCAATTTACACAATATATCTGCGTTTTATTTAATTTTATAATGCTATAGCTGTAATAAAAACGAAACTTTTACAAATAGAAACTCAATTTAGAAAGTTTTAATCATGTGTTAAATCTTTTCCTATTATTAGATACATAGATACATAGAATACATACAAGAATACTTTATTACATAAAAGATACATTAAATAATCACAAATAAAAGCCTCAATCATTGAAAGTTGCTGCTTTTACGAGGAAAACAAGAAATGCAACAAACGTCAGAAGACAATTATTTCGTCATCCCAATGAATACCTACAATCGAGTTAATGTTGCGATTAAGAGCTAACGCCACGAAGAAACAACATTAAAAGTATATATTTACAGCGATGATCTTTTTACCGAGAAAACGTTAAAAAACGTTTTTGTTCGTTCGTTATATTTATTAAACTACCCTTAATTCATCTACTACTAACAATTCTTCAAGAAACTAAACTTTGATACAACCAATCCACACCACACACACACAAACCTTTATGAATTGAAAAGTGGCCATCGGTGGTAGGCGTTTGCTCTTTGGATAGAAGAAGCTCCCTGCAGGGTGTGCTGGGTATCTTGATGTGATGCGATAAATAACACCTTGGGGGCTAGTTGGCCAATTGGGGGCGGTGAATGTGAATCCATTATCTGTGCCAGCATCTAGAGGATCCATTTCAACGGTAACTGTATCGATCCAGGAACCTCCGACGCAAAGCTGCAAGGAGAGGAAATAGATAAAGTTAGAAGACTATGAACAGTAAACGAAAAATTACTATATTATGTATACATATACATATTATATTATATATTTATATACTATAGAATGTAAGGATTAAAGAAGGATACAAGAGTATAAATTCACAAAACACATGCATGGAAGAATATCCTGTGTCTCGCATGAAAAAAAGAAACATTTTACCGCAATGAGGTAAACTAAGTACTTGCAATACCTAACTTGAAGTAGATGACTAGGTATGACCATAAGATTATTAACCGGAACCTGCAAAAAAATGATTAACAACAATCAAATCTGTATGTCTGAACTAAATTGGCTAATAATCTTAAATGGATTGGATATTAAATAGAAAATTATAAGGATATAGAGCGTAATACAAACCTAATCATTATGTTATTTTTTACATAATTATTTTTTAATGTTGGTTTTTATTTAAAGATTCGGTATACCCGCAAGTACAAATATACGTATGACAAATATTGCCTGTTCAATTAAAGGAGTCAACTAAACCTATATTAAAGTCTTTACCCAAGCAATACCCTTGTTGCCAAAATTAATACAAATCACGCTTTGTGTAACATCAATTGCAATCTATTTGAATTTGATTTGATTGTTAATTCTTAAAGGATTTAACATGGTCGTCCCATCCTACATATTTTCATAGTCAGCATGGTATTCTCATAGACATTAATAGATAATCTCAAAAACTACCTCTATAACAATGAGACCTCTTATTTCGAAAAGTCCTCTCCACATTACCACCCTGAAACTCTTCAATTACTATATATATGTACCTGAAAGGAATCAACTCCAATGAACCAATCTGGAGATGGAACAATACGCGTCATTAGGGAAACCAAACTGTGATTGCTGTCCACAAAGAATTTTGCCTCACTTCGCCCAGCTCCTGTGGGGATCGCCGACATTACAAATTCATCGAAAACGCTTCGTTGCAAAGATGAGGATACACTAGCGCGCCCTGAACCCAACGAATTTGACGAGGAAGACGGTGTAGATAATAATGACGAGGACGACGCCGGTACAAATAAATTTGATGTGGGTCCTGACGCCGCCGCTCCCTCTGTGGGTGACTGCTGCTGCGATGTTGCTGATGATGACGATTCAAAGATATCTGATTTGCCAGTCTCAGCAAATTGCTTGACGCCCGCCGAAGCTCGTTTTCCTATGTGAAATAGAGAAAACGGCGAGTCATGGGTTCTTCCTGCAAAGACACAAACAAATAAAAAATTGTACTCGGTTTATATTACGAAAAAGATATAATAAAAGGGATATCAAATTAGAAGATTACTTCAGTGATTTCTAAATAGAAATACCCTGCTTATGACACAAGCATCCTTGAGGCGGATGCAACAAAACAAATTAAACCTATCTAAAGAATTGGCTTTTACTTTGCATTAAATAGGCTACCAATAGTAAGTTACACAATAAAACAAAGGCAGTCAAGCACAAGCGAACGGCTGAGAGAGAGAATAGAAAAAATCACATATAGTGAAGAATATTATAATAATACACCATTAGGAAAATTAAACTCCTTCTTCCTGTAGCGGCTCTCACTTTCAAAGACTTTTGCAATATTCAGCGTCATGTTGATTGTAAATTAAGAGTGCTTTCACTTAAAACCATCGAAGCTTATGTAAAACGTACCACGGAAGATCCATAAAGAGACTAAAAATCCAAACTTCAAAAAGAACTCAACAATTCGCGAAAACTGAGGGACTGGATTATGCAGGGGTTGAGTGAACTGTAATTCAGTCCATTCGGTAGTCAAAAAGTCTAAAAAGTTCTGTTTATCCACTCTTGCAATGTACTTCGAAGTTTTGCTACAATTCATCAGATTTTTTTGTATTTGAACTTTTTTTATTTTATACTGTTGGGTGCTCTTGTGTTATTTCCCGACCACTTGATGAAAATGAAAAATAGGCTGATGCTGTAATACGGTAATGCATGCTCCGGAGTCGGGAGTTGTGTACTTGGTTGATGTACTTCAAAACTCAGCCAAGTGGAATGGCTCACAAAAAATGTTTTTTTTTTTGTGGATCCAGTTGTTTTTGTTGTGAAAGGCTTTTTATTGGTGGTGGTGAATTTTTCATCCGATGTGATGGAGATGATGCAACGGTTTGTTCGTATAGATTTAGATTTTTTTAGGTTTTTGTTCATGTAGGTACGATGAGCGTGAATAATGCAATTTCGATGTATCTAATGAAGTTTTGAATTGTTCAAAATTATATCAAGTTTAAGTTTGTTTAATTTTCCTTACTTGTATAAATAATTACTACATATCTTATAGTACCAACCTATCTAAAATTTTACTAGAGAAAGCTTAAAATGTTTAAAGGACGGTTTTATTTTCAGTCAACAACTGATTTGTTGTTTATAATTACGGTGACCATCCATTCATTATTATAATGTACAGTTCATTATTTAAAGTAAATGTTGATTATGAATTGTATATTTTATTCAAAAACATAAAAACGTTACTTTACTATTCAATGATTTATTCACTCAGTCCTAAAATTAGGACCGGCCCAAGTCCCAAAGTTAGTACTCCAATCGGTATAAAGTCATTTCCTCGCACATGTCTTAAACCCTAGTCCTGTGAATTTGGTACTGAGCATTAGTTAGAACTTGGACCTAGCTAGCCTCTCAAAATCAACTAGTATTATTATATCAGTTGTTAGTACTTAGTGATTTCTTGACCAAAGTTCTAAGATACTTTTTACTAGGTATAATGTTGAGTTGTTTTCGGAATGTTCATCGATGTTGTAAAATAAGTAATTATAAATTGATGAGCAAGAATTTTTTTCGCAAACGTTCGAGGTAGATACAAAATTGAGAATTTTAGATGAGGGCTCACACCCTACAATCCTTATTAACCAAATAGATGGCTCCGAATACTCCGAATATTACCAGTTTTAGTTCCTAGGACAGCTAACTTAGGACAGGTACCAGTGATGTGAAGAAATGCTCTGGTACTATCTTTTCTTTAGGACTTGGTACCAGAGCTAGAACCTGGCCCAGCTAGACCGGGTGCTATAGTCTGTTCAGTAAACATTGTCAGTACAGGGCTTATGGGCGAGCTTTTTTCGAAACAGTGGTACCGGTTTATATAATAATACGACACTGAATGGAAAAAACTTCTACTGAGAATGATACAAAGCCGCTGACATACGTACATGAATTCTGGGTATCTCTTTAAAAAAAACTCGTACACTCCACCATAACCGATCACCATCAACGTTGATGGAATTGGAATAAATAATGAATACTGATCGTTTACTCACTTCTAACTAACCTTGTGTGAATTGAAAAAAGTTATTGCACCAACAGAGTACCCTTTGCCAATTGAAAACACTACTATATCGCTTTTTCATTGGTTTTTATCATGTTGGGCTTCTTCGACTTTCGGTTTTGGAGCTTTTGAGAACAAATTTAGTAGTGTGAGAGGGTAGGTGTTGTCGTATTTGTGTATTAATAGTACTAATAGTTGCAAAATCGTTAAAAGGCAGTAAAATGTTCTTTCACGTGTACGTCTACACTGTTCAATACAGGCCAGCTGTTTTGGCATTAAGTGAAACCCAGGTTGGAGTAAATACTGATTTATCAGAATTTGCTCTACATGGGTATAGCTTGGTGCCATTACTCTTTTCCCATCATGGTCTCGTGGTCTATGTTAGGAATTATATTGCTTGCCAGACCCTTCCCCAATGTTCCAACACGGACTTTAACTTCTTATGGCTCAAATTCACTGTCCGCAAGCATGTCATTCATTATTGTTTTATTTACAGGATTCCAAATCTTGACAGAAATTCGACTTGTAACGAGTTTGATGCACTATCTGATTTCATCTCAAAAATTGTTTCACTTTGTCCTCGCACTGAAATCGTTATTGCGGGCGATTTTAATGTACACAATTCCAATTGGCTCCGCTATTCTGGTCAGACAACACCCGAAGGAAGGTATGTCGAGCTCTTTGCCGGGTTACATCACCTTACCCAACTGCTCCATGTGCCAACGCGTATACCGGATGTTGCTGGGCAAGCCGCCCATACTCTTGACTTATTTCTGACTTCTCACCCTGATAAATATACCATTAGTGTAACTTCTCCAGTTGGCACTTCAGACCATTGTATTATTTCAGCTAATTTCTCATCCTCCACCATCCAGTTAAAGAAAAACTTCCCGCCAGGACCGTATGGCAATACAAGAAAGCCAACTGGGACGGCCTGAATATTTTTTTCCGAAACTTTAACTGGTCACTATGCTTCCTCGATAGTGACATTGATGCCAGTGCTGAAATGATCACAAATGTGATTCTTCTAGGGATGTGTGCTTTTATTCCTAACAGAGTAAAAAGCATCAAACCTAAAGAAAAGTCCTGGTTTAATTCTGAGTGTAAAGAAGCTATCAGCCTCAAAGAAGTAAGTTTTCGATACTACAAAGCCCACCCTACAGAGGAAAATCGGAAAAAAGCACAAACAAGCAAGGAACTCATGCAACTCCGTTATTGAAAGAACCAAATTTTTGCATGACCAAAAATTACGGCCAAAAATTCTGCAGTGTCCCAAAGGCAGAACAAATTGTTGGTCATTTGTAAAAAATATTAAACACTCCTCGACATCTTCAGTTCCAACGCTCATCGACATTAGCAAACCAATTGTTTACTCTTCAAAGCAAAGCCAGTGGAATCTTTCCTAGAAGATGAAAAACAGAATTTGTCCAGCCTGTACCTAAGAAAGGTGACCCATCCTCCCCCTCCTCCTACCGACCCATAGTACTGACATCCCTTCTTTCTAAGGCCATGGAAACACTGATTAACCGTCAACTTAAGGAATATCTCGAAGATCGAAAACTTCTCCATGACCGTCAATATGGCTTCCGCAGCAACCGTTCCACTGGTGATCTGATGGCATATCTCACTGAACAGTGGAACAAATCTTTACATCGCTTTTGTGAAAGTAAGATTATTGCTCTTGATATCTCCAAGGCATTTGATAGAGTTTGGCATGAAGCTCTCTTATCGAAAATGCGATTATTATTTTATTATTATATATTATTATATTATTCCCGGAACCAATGTCAAAACGTCAAAATCGAGCATTCAGATAATAATCAAAGCTTTCCCAAATTGGATAGATAGATGGATGGACATTTTTAAACATTGTATATGTTTTGTCCAATTATATAATGAGTCAAAATAACTACAATCGAACTACTTACAATGCCGACAATGCAGCTATTGCATATAATGTCATATGTCGTAATTGGGTCAACCAGCAATTGCTCACTTTGCTGACGGTGCATCAACGAATTCTGCTTCCAAAGTGTTCCAGTTTTGGTGTTATGTATTTCTTATTATTATTTTTTATTTATTATTATTTCGCAGTATAAGCTAATATTAAGTATAAAAGACATTGCAATTGTTCATAAATCATCATTAGTTACACAGAAGTTTTTGTGTGTGTTGTTCTTTTGATCAGTTTGAACAAGTTAAAGTGCTTAGTTCAAAGCAAAATAGATCATAAAGTTAATGTGCTCGCTATTCTAAACATTAGACAAACGGGGCTTAACATTTGGTGACCCCGACGTGATGAACATACACAATATTTTTAGTGACCCCGACCGTGGAACAAACATGGCATCATTCGAAGAGCTTATCGTTACCCAATTGGACGTACTGGCCGAGAAATTCAAAGGATTATATCAAACTTCAAGAAGGACTCTAGAGATCGAAAGAAGACAAAAAATTATTTTGAGGATAGACTACAACGTCTACAAGAGCACTGGAAAAAAATCGAAAAAAGTTGATACAAAGATCAACTCATTAACGCATATTCCTGAAGACCACGGTTATTTTACCAAAAAATACTTCAAGGAAATATCAGCATTAGTTCATCTATATAAAAATTGTTTTGAAGAGGGAATATCTTCTCTTGAAGATGAATGTGGACCTAGGCCAACAGTCAACTACATTGCAGACAAATATAGCATCAAGTGAAGCAGCAGAAGAAAACTCACCAAAAATCATTGCGGCTATTCGAAGACAGAAAGCAGTCATGGACTCATTCGGATGCTTGAACGACTATCGCTAAGCAATGATGAGCCAGTGCAGTATCATGAATTAAAATTTAAAACGGTAGACCAATTATGGCAGCAGATTGAATTGCTCAACTACATGATATGGGAGTTATGTGGTGACCCAATAACAAATGGTTACAATCAAGAGGAATACATCAACATGGAACATAGAGTACAGGAATGCCTGATTACTTTATCAATCAAGATACAACCATTGAATATAGACTGCTATAATATTATCATGACGACCTGTGGACCGTGGCGTTCCAAGCGGCATGTGTGTTTACTAACTGGGTGGTTGTGAGAAATGAATAAAGAGCATGGTTTTTAGTGTTATGCTTTGTGCTTAGTTTTCTGCGCATGTGCAGTAAAAAATTTATACACCATTCAACATTTTCATTGTTTACATTTTTTTATATGTAATACGAGAACTGGTTCTTACATGGATTTATACATTTATACGTACATACGTCATTGATCAGACTTTTGATTCGATTTTTTTAGGATTTAAAAGTTTTGTACGAGCGCTGGTACTACTTACCTATGTATATACATATTTGTCATATTTATACATATACATACATACATCATTGACTTTTGATTCGAATTCTTTAGGATTTTCAATTTTTGTTTACTATTAAGGTTCTCGAAAAATGTAGGTACACAAACCTATGTATGTATATTTTTGAAGTTTAAACACAAACTTACTTCTTGCTGTATTTATGCACACGTCCTTGCAGAAATGGATTTTTGTTTTGAATTTTGTTTACATTCAGATAGGTACCTACATATATGTACATATACATACATATGTGAATGTAGGTACCTAACTGAATGAACTATGTGTAGAAATTCATTCAAAAATTGTTTGTAAATTGATTGTAGATTTATAGTAAGAAAGATCTTTTGTTTGTTAAAGGTTTATACAGGGTGCGCCAGAGAAACTTACTTATTTGAAAAAATTCCCGCGCGGTGAGTTGGGCGGGTAGAAGGGCAAGAGGGGGTGCATCTGGAGGGGGAAGTTCCCAAGTTTGTTTCTCCCTCCAGTCAGTTGCCATCATGCTCTGGTCTAGAGAGCAGCGGGCCTTCGCAGTTGAGAGCTTCTTTTCTAACGGTCGCTCACTTGTTGCTACGCAACGTGCCTTCCGCGCTCGCTTTGAAATTCCTCCTCACAGACTCGTTCCTGGCCGTAATTCGATTCTGTCGTGGGTTAACTCATTTCGGGAGTGTGGAAGTGTCGCTAAACCCAGAAATGGACTTCAACGGACCATCAGAACTGCGGAAAATATCGAAAGAGTGAGGCAGTCAGTTGTGCGTTTTCAACGGCGTTCGGCTCGCAAACACGCAGCTGCTATGGGAATTTCTGACACCACTGTTCGACGAATTCTCCATAAAGACCTTCAATTTCATCCCTATAAATTGGCTGTTGTGCAAGAATTAACTGAACACGATTTTTTTGCCCGTCAAAATGCATGTGAAATGCTGATTGGCAACCTGCCTGAAGACGCGGTCATTTTTTTCAGTGACGAGGCTCACTTCCACATTTCCGGCTGCGTCAACAAGCAAAACATGCGTTATTGGTGTGGTGTAAATCCGTGTGAGCTTCACCAGAAGCCACTTAATTGTGAGCGAGTTACTGTCTGGTGTGCGATGTCGGTAATGGGAATAATTGGTCCTTTTTTTTTGAAGAAAACGAACGCGCAGTTACCGTGAATGGAGCTCGTTACATGAACATGATCGAGGAATTTTTTCTTCCAAGACTCGAAGAAATGAACGTTAGGAACGTGTGTTTTCAGCAAGATGGAGCCACAGCACACACAGCACGAGACTCAATGAATTTGTTGCGACAACATTTCCCCGACCGCCTCATCTCTCTCAGAGGCGATCTCCAATGGCCGGCACGCTCTCCAGATTTGACTCCATGCGATTTCTTTTTGTGGGGTTATTTGAAATCCCTGGTTTATGTCGATCGACCACGGACCATAGCACACCTCAAGAACAACATTCGCGACGCCATTGCCAACATACCGATTGATATGCTGCGAAGAGTGGATACCAATTTCAAAAATCGACTTCATCAGTCTATGCGCAATGGGGGTCGCCATTTATCCGATGTCATTTTTAAGACTGCATAAAAAAAAAATTGGGATATTGTATTCTCAAATAAAAAAAAAATTTAAAACAATAACTGAAGTACTTTTTTTTTATTGACCTTTCAAATAAGTAAGTTTCTCTGGCGCACCCTGTATAATAGGTACTAGTTGTCCTACCAAGCTTAGCTCGTGGGAAAGAATTTGATAGTTAAACCAAAATATTTCTTTCAACTTATCTTTTATATACATTTGTAATAACTTATTTTTAAATTTTTACTTGCGATTATAGATAGGCACTAGGTACAAGTTATGCATTCGTGCAGAAAAAAAATGAGATAACATTCAAATATAACATTACAATGATAGAGAAACATATTTGAGTCACTAGCAAAATTCTGTCCGTCTACTAAATGTTTGGCAAATCGTCTTTAAATTTGGAATACCTAGGTAGATATAAGTTTATTTTGACATTCGACAGAGAATTTCTTTTATTTCCTTTTTAGCTGAAATATTAACGGTACCTGCCATGTAACCGTTACGTAAAAGCTTATTTTTCTCAAAAAAGACTACAGGAATTTTCTATCTAAATAATCAATGTGCATTAAATTTTGGTGAAAAAAAAATTATGACGGTGGGCTAAAACCGGTACCTTCCATAGGAGCTTTTTTTTGTTATCGACTTTCTTGACAACTGGTTAAGTAACCGATTACAACCAAAATTGATATTCAGGAAAATGTAAGTAGCCCAAGTAATCTTACACTAAAATATTTTCGAAAACTTTTTTTTTATAGAGAATATTAAAACTTAACACAGTGGTTGTTTGTATGCAGATGTACAATTTTGTTTTCTTGATTGAAATTTTTGCATTCAGTTAGTAATCGAGTATTTTTTTATTTGTTAGTTGTTTTTGCGTGTTAATGTGTTTATCATAGGTGTCCTTTTTATTTATTCTGTCTGCTGTATGCTGCTACGATCAAAAAATGCTGTAAAATAAATAATAATAATATCTAATAAAATAATAAATTTGGGGGAAAATATTAAACAAATAAAATTTTTATGAAATCAAAAAAACACTATTCATAACGTTTTCTATTTTATGATTTTTTTCATTTCAAAATCGTTCGACCAGTTTTTTGAAAAACTTTTCGAAAACATATTTTAAAATTTTCTTGAGTATGTCAATTTAGAGAAATCTATAGTTTATACAAATCTATAGATTCGTTTTCAAAATATTAAAAAAACTAAGTAAGTTTTTAAAAAAAAATATTAAAAATTAAAAAAAAATGTTTTTGAAAATTTTAATAAACAATATTATTTAAATCATAAAACACTACATATTTTGAAAATTTTATCAAAATCCGTCAATTTAGTTAAAAAAAACCGGTCATATGGAATGTACCATTATTAAACTTTTTCTGAAAAATCCATTAAAATTAAAAGATAGATTTTACATAGAATACACTTTTCAGAAAATTTTATCAAAATCGTAGGAGCCGTTTTCGAGAAAAATAAGTTTTTCATTAAAAGTTATATGGCAGGTACCGTTAGTTTTAGAGTAAGAATGCCAATTCGAAAAACAGTCAGGTAGAGTACTCTAAAAATACTATATGCCAAGTTTGAATCAAATCCGCCAAACCGTTTAGGCTGTAGGAATCGATACGCACAGACAGACAGACAGACAGAATTTTCTGACCCACTTTTTTCGACTTCCCTATTATCGTAATGTTATGTTTGATTCTTAGATTTTTTTTATTTTTTTACGAATGCATAACTAGGTATAACTATAAATCGCAAGTAAAAAACCTAGGTATTTCAGTCAGAATTTCAGAAAAATAAAATAAAATATATAATATATATATATAAATATATATAAATAATTAAGAAAGAAAACTTTGGGAAAACCCTCCGAAATTTTGTGAGCAATTCTTCCAATAATTATAAAAAAACGCCTAAACAAGTTAAGGTAAACAAATCAAAAGGATTTAAAGAAATGAAGGATGACATCTGCCAGGCCCGCTAGTAATATATATTTTTAACAAAAACACTCCTACACAACTAGACATAAAAATTAACGTAAATAATAGTCTCCACCTTTTCTTATATTTCCACTGTTCGCACAAAAAAAGTTGCACACCAATTATTACTATTAAAAAAAAGTTTATTATTTAAATATAATTGCACTATGTTAACAATACCGTTCGCTTTGGGAGTGATGAATTGAATGAAATGATGACTGACCTCAAAGCTTGCAAAAGGCAAAACCAAAATATGGCCAGTCAGCATAATGAATACTTAGCGCGTGAGGCAAAAACATTGAACCTTTAATGAGGTTTATATTTCTTATCTGGTCTCACGCTGCTGAGTGAATTGCGTGGAATATGGATATGAGATATGGTTAGGAAAAATTTAAATTTGGAAATTTGATTACATATCAACTTAAAATTAATATAAATTACAATTTGAATTTTATGGGAAGAGGCAAAGAAATCATTTCCCAGCGCGTCAGCTTTTCTTTTAAAGCCGTGTACAATCATGCTGGTCGGATTACTTCTTTGATTTAACATCCACATTGTATAGGTATGAACTTTCTACTTACTACTTACTATACAAATCTACAATCAATTTACAAACTATTTTTTGAAATGAATTTCTTCCCATAGTTTGCACTTAACTTGTACCTATCTGAATGAAAAGCAAAATTCAAAACAAAAATCCATGTTATCAAGGACGTTTGTATACATATCGATATCCAGCAAGAAGCAAGTTTCTGCCTAAATTTCAAGAATGTATGTGTATATTTTTTCAAAACGCCAACCTTCATAATAGTAAACAAAAATTGAAAATCCTAAGACTGTTCTTAAACCTTGCGACTTTTGTTTACGACTCGTTACTTTGCTTCAGCTTTTAGGAGAAAGATGTAAGTTAAAGAATTAAATTACAAAATGATGAAATTGCAAGTGCCGTCGAAATGCCACATATTTTTCCCACAAATTGTTTATTCGCTGACGACGCGTCTGGTGCCAGAAGATACCTGCACAAAACAAACATTTTGTCACGTAGCAGGAGCAAGCCGACACCGCCGCATCTGTGGGAACATCCGCTACGCGAACTGGGGCATAGGTTAGTTTGCTTTAAGAAAATTATTTTGTAGTTAGTTATAGTTTGAATTTGAATAAATGAGGTTCAGCCTCACTAAATCTTTTTTAAAAAGAAAAAATAATAATATTTAAACTAATTAGCGCTCGAGCAGGGACCACAGGAATAACGGTTTAGTTGATAAAAAATCTTCGGTCGTTTTAATAAACCAGTATACGCGGACTGGCAACGAAGAAATTTCGTTGTTTTAATAAAATCCCGTAAGTGGCTGACGGCGCGGAAAATTAAAGTATCGTTGAAAAAAGCTATTATTCCTGTGGTCACGCGTGTGTGAAAAAACAAACACTAAAGCACTGGAGCAGTCTTAAAAGAAGCCCCAAAAGAAGCCTTTCCACCACCAACAAACAGCGATGGATCGAGTTTACAATTTATTGTAAAATTTTAAGAACTTATTTTAAGAAAATCATAAATTTTAAAAATAATATTATATAAAAATAAAAAAAAAATATAATTGCATTAAAGAAGTAATAAGTTTAACAAAACATTGAAAGAAAAAGTAAAATAACTTAAATATATTTTGAAGAAGTTAGTGAAAACAAATAAGATTATTTAATTATTAAGTAAGAAAAGTGCTTTAACAGAATACTAAAAAGAAATAAAATAATTTTATATTACTGAATAAAGTTTGAGAAGAATTTTTTTTTTATTCCATTGAAGAAGTAAAATTTTAACAAAACAGTGAAGATAAATAATATAAATTAAATTAATTTTGAATATATTAGTGAGAACAAAAATATTACATATTTGGTTATTAAGTAAAAATAGTGCTTAGAAAAATATATATATACTAAATACAATAAATTTTATTGAAGTATTGAAGAAAAAAAAGAATTTAATTGCATTTTAAAGAAGTGCAAATTTAACAAAATGGTGAAAAAAGTAAATAACTTAGAGGTATTTTGAAGAAATTAGTAATAACAAATAGCATTACTTGCTTTGTATTATTCTTTGATCAATTTTTTTTTTACAAACAATGCCAAATACAAGGTCTGGTGCAGGAGCAGACGTCCAAGTCAGCCCTGCAGGTAGAAATCAACAACAAGGTGATCCTCCTCAAGGTTTACTCCAGGTACAACCACCTGTTCTATTTCCCTCCGTTAGCAACCAATTAAGTCAACCCCCTTCAATAAATATTCCTAATATTGATTATCAGAACATTAACGCGAATCTTCACTCTAGAAGCACTATCCAAAATGCTGTTCATGAAGTCAGGTCCACACCCGAGTTGGACACTCTGGTGACTTCCATTGTAAGTCGTGTTTTGGAAGAGCAAGGCAAACAATTATTAGAAAATGCTATAAATCCGAACGCTAAACACTTCTATGGCATAGACCAAACAATTTACCCTCAATTTCAAAACGACTTGGATGGTTTAGATAAAGTTCCAGATGTTGTAAGATGTCTGCGGAATTTTTCAGGCGAACGAGGCGAATTTTCCTCGTGGAAAAAAAGTGTGGAGCGTGTTTTAAAAATGTACGACAATATTAGGGGAACTCCTAAATACTATGGTATTCTGAATGTCATACGTAATAAAATTATTGGGGAAGCAGATGCTGCTCTAGAATCGTTTAATACTCCCCTAAACTGGGAGAGTATGGTAAATTGCCTTATGACGCATTACGCGGATAAGCGCGATATTACGACTCTTGAGTGTCAAATGTTTAACTTCGTTCAGGGAAACCAAACCATTCACCAATTTTATCAAACAGTTAACCATCACTTAACATTAATTTTTAATAAAATGTCATGTCAGGAAATTGGTCCAGAGGCTATGAAAGTTCTCACCAAAACATATAGAGATAAAGCTCTCGAGACTTTTATTAGAGGACTTAAAGGTAATCTGTCGGATTTACTGGGTATGAGGGAGCCCGTAGATTTACCGCAAGCATTACACCTCTGTTTAAAATACGAGAATCAACACGCAAGACCCCAGCATAACCAAATGCATCAGGGAGCAGTAAAGAAGAATTTCGCTCAAATACCTTCACGGTTACAAAACCATAGTTATCAACATACCCCCTTCCAGCGAAACAATACAAATATGTTTTCTCATAGAAACCAACAAGGTTACTCAAATTATCATACCAACCTACCTGTTTATCGCACCTATCCCAACGCCACTCCCATGGCACAAAAACTTCCAGCATTCGACTATCGGCAAAATAATAATCCTCATCCACAGAATAATAAGCAGAATCTATCACAAAATCGTTTTGAGGTTTCTAAGCCATTCCCAAATCAAAACTATAAGACATCCTACAGTCCAGGTCAACAACTGCAAAAGCCATCTTATCAACAGCAGCCATTAGCTCATAGACAAGTAAGACATCCAAATTTTCATATAAGCTCAAGTATGGAGTCGCACGAAAATCAAACGATTCCGGAGTACGAAGCAAACGCATTATCTGAAGAAGAAGCATATTCTCAAGTCTGCGAACGCTTCACTCACGACCTTAACTTAAACCAGAACAACGATCCTGGAACAGAAGGCTCTTCTGATTATACGGAATATCAAAATCCACCCAACCAGTCGCTAGAATTTAGTGACATCCATTTTTTAGGTTAGCTCAGTCCTCATTACCATATTTTGAGTGTAGGTCGAGGACTGGAGAAAATTGTAGATTCTTAATAGATAATGGTTCGAGTAAGAACTACATAAAACCTGATATAGCTAAAAAGGTCATTCCCAATGAAAATATTTTTTATGCTAAGTCTTTAGCCGGTGATGTTAAAGTCAGCCACCACACATTCCTAAATCTTTTCGGATTAAATGATTTCAACATCAAATTTTTTATCTTGCTCACTCTTAAAACATTCGACGGTATCTTAGGTTACGATAGCCTTCAATCGTTAGATGCTGTTATTCACACCAAAGGTAGCTTTATGACAATTTTAAACCGAGTAAATATACAAATTAAACAACTCAGATCACAAGCTGTTAATTCCATTACTATAGGTTCTGGAAACCTAACAATGTCACAGAGAAAAATACTAAGTGCTGTAGTAAATAATCATAGGAACCTATTTTCTGAACCTGAGGAAAGGTTAACTTATACAACAGCAGTAATAGCAGAGATTAGAACTTCCACTGATGATCCCGTATATACTCGCTATTACCCTTTTCCAAATTCTCTGAAATCCGAAGTGGAAAAGCAAGTAGAATGATGGAATAATCAGACCATCACGGTCACCTTATAACTCTCCGGTATGGATTGTTCCGAAAAACCGGACTCTTCCGGAGCTAAACAGTATAGAATGGTTATTGACAACCGTAAGCTTAACACCATTACGATTTCCGATAAATACCCTATACCAGATATTAACGAGGTAACAGCACAACTAGGGAAAAACAATTTTTTTACAGTACTCGATCTGAAAAGTGGCTTCCATCAAATTCCTATGAGGGAATCTGATATTGAGAAGACAGCTTTTTCAATCAACAACGGGAAATACGAGTTCACAAGACTTCCCTTTGGGCTTAAAAATGCTCCCTCGATTTTCCAGCAAGCTCTCGACGATATATTACGAGATTACATCGGAAAATCCTGTTTTGTGTACATTGACGATATTATAATATTTAGCGAAAACGAAGAACAACATGCTAAAGATATCGAACAAATTTTTGGTACACTCAATATAGCAAATATGAAGGTCCAGTTGGATAAGTGTAAATTTTTCAGCTCAGAAGTAGAATTTCTTGGTTTCCTAGTATCATCAGAGGGCATTAAAACAAATATAAACAAAGTTAAAGCTAACATAGACTTTCCAGTACCCAAAACACTTAAGGATTTAAGATCTTTTCTCGGGTTGTCAGGGTACTATCGCCGTTTTATAAATGGCTATGCCCAAATTGCGAAACCACTGACAATCCTCTTAAGAGGGGAGGAAGGACGGGTGTCCAAAAATCATTCCTCTAAAGTACAAATTAATTTGAGTAACGAAGCGCTAGACTCTTTCAATAAAATTAAAAACTCCTTAATTTCAAAGGATGTAATATTAGCCTACCCTGATTATAATAAACCATTTGATCTTACAACCGACGCCTCAAATGTCGCTATCGGTGCTGTTGTTGAACAAGAAAACAGGCCCTTAACTTTTATTAGCCGTACGCTAACTAAAACAGAGGAAAATTATGCAGCTAACGAGAATGAGATGTTAGCTATCGTTTGGGCTCTTGGCTCACTTCGTAACTACCTATACGGTCATGCTAAGGTACGAATTTTCACCGACCACCAACCCCTCACTTTTGATTTGAGCAACAAAAACAACAACAGTAAAATGAAGAGGTGGAAGTCCATACTCGAGGACTATAATCACGAGCTTAAATACAAACCTGGAAAGACCAACGTCGTCGCAGATGCCTTATCCAGAGCTCCAAAGGCATCTGATGTGAATGCTTTATCTACGCCACAGCATAGTGACGAAAGCTCGGCACATAAATTTATACAAAGTATTGAAGTGCCAATAAATGTATTTAAAAACCAGATCTTTCTCCAAATAGGTGATACGCCTAGTAAAACTTTTAATATTATTTTTCCTACATATCATCGACATGTAGTTACTGGACCATTTTATGATCAAGCTAATCTGAAGGATATACTTAAGAAATTTTTTAACTCCTCTGTTTTAAATTGCATTAAAACTGAACAACATGTTATGGACAAAATACAAGATATCTTTCCCCTTCACTTCAATAACTATAAAATTAGATTTACTCAACTGCAAGTACAAGATGTGCTCAATGAATCAGAACAGGAAGAAATCATAATCCAGACTCACAAACTCATAGAAATGAGCGTGAGAATAAAGCCCAAATCCTAGAAAAATTTTATGTCCCCAGAATGACTACAAAAATTAAGAAAATAGTAAGAAAATGCACAGTATGCAGAGAAAATAAATACGACAGGCATCCCAATAAGCCTGAACTTCAAGCCACACCTATTCCGCAATATCCTGGACAAATTGTCCACATTGATATATTCTCTACCGAAAATACTCTCGTTCTAACATTTATAGATACATTTTCAAAATACGCGCAAGCTAAAGTCCTTAAATCCAAAGCCGTTGAAGACGTACGACAACCCCTTAGAAATATACTTTTCTCTTATGGCGTACCCGAAATACTAGTAATTGACAACGAAAAAGCTTTTAATTCAATTGCTATTAACTTCATGCTAGAAGAAGAACTGAAAATTAAGGTATTTACAACACCTCCATATTGCAGCAGCGTTAACGGACAAGTAGAGCGCTTCCATTCAACGCTTATTGAAATAATGAGATGTTTGAAAACGGGAGGCACTCACCGTTCCTTCACGGAACTTTTAGAACGAGCAACATATGAATATAACTGTTCTATTCACTCTACTACCGATAGCAGACCCATAGAAGTATTTTTTGGTCGAAGGGTAACCTCTGATCCTGAACTATTAGAAAAAGCCCGAAAGTTTAATATCAGAAAAATTGAGCGCAAGCAAGTTGTCGACCTTCATTACCATAACAAATCTAGACACAAAATTAAACAGTATACCCCCGGACAAATTGCCTTTGTCAAACAGAACAAAAGAATAGGCTCAAAACTGAACCGACGCTTTAAAAAAGAATTAGTCTCCGAAAATAAGAAAACAACAATTCTAACTAAATCTGGCAAAATAGTTCATAAATCCCTAATCCGTGATTGATATTAATTTTAGATTCATTGTTACGTCTGCGCTATGTGACGTAAAGATGCTAGAGTACTCGAATGCCAAGCTAGTAGCAATCGGTACTGGATCAGCCAAGTTACTAATGGGAACGTTCAAACTGGTGCACATCATTGATATTGAAGATTACCAACAGGCGCTCAACGAATTGAGTCGCATGATGTCAAGCATTAAGCCCCAACCTGATTCCATTCTACCCATCCTATCCACTGAAATTCAACATATCCAATCCCATTTAAATAGACTTATTCCAAAAACCAGAGGAAATAGATCCTTAGATTTCCTGGGCTCTGCCTGGAAATGGATTGCCGGGACTCCAGATAAACATGATTTTAAAATAATGAGAGACAAAGTAAATAAAGCCTTGGTAAATAATAATAAACAACGAATCGTTAACAATTTAATTAACAATAGAATAAAGAAGAAGCACTTAGAGACGAAGTAAAAAATATCGAATACTCTATGCAATGGGCAAGAGCAGGAATTATAAATACTTATAAACTGTCTAATCTAGAAATAAGTGTAATAAAAGATATTTTAAAGAAAGAAAACATGCCATACTATAGTATAATTGAAGCTATAGAGTTTTCAGAAGTGAAAATTGCATGTGATAATAAATCTATTTTATATATTATAAGTTTAATAACGACAGAAAAAGAAACATGTAAAAAATTCTTTTGAAACCGATTAAAAAAGAAAAAACTATTGTCAAAACAAATTTTACCGAAATGTTAAAATGTAGCATTAACTCATATGGAATAAGTAAAAAATGTAAAACATTCAATTCGCTAGCAATATGTAAGCATAGCGATGTAGTAGATATAAGTAATGATAGTTGTATCAATAGTTTATTGAGTAGTAAGCCTCATTCGTGTACCGAAATCAGCAACCAGCATATTCCAGCTGTATAAGAGATCGCACCCGGAATGTTGTTGTTAAACCAATTCGACGACAAAATTAACATCGACGACTGCGAAATCCTCCTTAACGGGACATATGTCATTCAATTCCACAACGCTACCGTTAGAGTCCAACAGTACACCTTCCAAGAATCAGAAATAACAGAGCATAATCCACTTCCTGCCATGTTACAACCACCAGCTATAAAGCCTAAAATATAAGAGTTACTTTCCCTAGAAATGCTTAAAGAACTTGAGGCAAAAAACATCAAATACATTGAAGAACTGAAGGAAGCCAATGAAAAGAAGTCAGCCGCAGTGTTTTCATTATCAATATTAATGTTAGTGGTAATCATAATCACCCTTTGGAAAAAAGGAGTTAATCCATGCATCACCTGGAAAAAGAAAATTAACATCGAGAATGCAATACCCGAAGAAGAAAGTAATGATCCAGTAACGACAAACAGAAATAACATAGAAGCCGCACCAACACCTAGGACGCTGGGGATAAACGACCTTCCCGAACATATTAAGGTTGTTCGATCGAACGCGGACGTTCGATTTTAGAAGACGGAGGAGTTAAGGAATTAAATAACAAAATGATGAAATTGCAAGTGCCGTCGAAATGCCACATATTTTTCCCACAAATTGTTTATTCGCTGACGACGCGTCTGGTGCCAGAAGATACCTGCACAAAACAAACATTTTGTCACGTAGCAGGAGCAAGCCGACACCGCCGCATCTGTGGGAACATCCGCTACGCGAACTGGGGCATAGGTTAGTTTGCTTTAAGAAAATTATTTTGTAGTTAGTTATAGTTTGAATTTGAATAAATGAGGTTCAGCCTCACTAAATCTTTTTTAAAAAGAAAAAATAATAATATTTAAATTAATTTGTATGTGGTGGCCGGGGTAGACAGAATCGCACAAGTAGCTCGAGTCGGGCGACTATCGGTCTTTCTTCTTTGTGCTTATTCGGGAAATCATTCATTTTTGTCAATCCCTTTCATTGCGAACGAGTAATGTGATGTTTTTTGTAGCAGGTAGCACGTAGGAACAGTACAGCAGCTGAAAATGTTCACTCTGCAAACTTGAAATGAAAAGGAATTCAAGAAATGACATAGTGAACAGTTGCAAACACAATCGCTACGTTTAAAAGTATCTCTGCGACCATTGTATATACATTGCCTATAGTACTATCATGAGACGAGAAAAAATCTTTTTCCCTAGAGCCGCTTGGAGTGCTAGTGTAGGACATTTTATTTGAGTGAGAGAGAATTAAGAGCATGGTTTTTAGTGTTATGCTTTGTGCTTAGTTTCCTGCGCATGTGCAATGTGACAATGTGAGGCAAGAAAAAACCGAAGGAGAACATGAAATAATTCAGTATCTTGTTTTGTTCATTGTATATATGTGTATAAACTGCTGGCAGTTTTGAAGTTAATATATAATGGTTTCGCTTAGCTGAGGCTTAGTTTTTTGTAAGGATTTATACAAGATCCAACATTTTCATTGTTTACGTTTTTTTATATGGAATATGTAATATGAGAACTGGTTCTTACATAAGTATTTATACATGCGTACGTCATTGACGAGACTTTTGATTTGAGTTTTTTAGGATTTTCAAGTTTTGTATGAGCACTACCTACATACATATTTGTCATATTTGTACATATATACATCATTGACCAGACTTTTGATTCGAATTCTTTAGGATTTTCAATTTTTTTACTATTCTATTATGAAGGTTGTCGTCTTCAAATAGTGTACACATTCATTCTTGAAATTTAAACACAAACTTACTTCTTGCTGTATTTATACAAAGATACAAAGGCCCTTGCAATGGATGGATTTTTGTTTTGAATTTTACTTTCCATTTAGAAGGTACCAACATATACATATAGGTACATAGATATGTATGTGTAGGTATCTATCTGAATGAACTATGTGCAGAAATTCAATCAAAAATTGTTTGTAAATTGATTTATATTATTATTGATTGATTATATATTATTGATTTATAGTAACAAAGATCTTTTGTTTGTTTGAGGTTTATATAATAGGAACTAGTTGACCCACCCAGCTTAGCTCGCGGGAAAGAAATTTATAGTTAAACCAAAATATTTCTTTGTACTAATCTTCTAAAGAATTGCTAAAAATACCACGGGTTTTTTACATTTGTAACACCTAATTGTTTAATTTTTACTTGCAATTATTATAGGTAGGTACTAAGTACAAGTTATGCATTCATGCAGAAAAAAAAATTTGAGATAACAATCAAATACCTATAACATTACGATGATAGAGAAACATATTTGGCAAAATTCTGTCCGTCTACTAAACGGTTTGGCCAGTTGTCTTTAAATTTGGAATATAAGTTTATTTTGACATTCGACATAGGATTTTTTTAATTTCTTTTTTAGCTGATACTTGCGATATAACCGTCAAGTAAAAGCTTATTTTTGTCAAAAACAGCTCCAAGAATTTTGTATGTAAAAAATCAATGTGCATTCAATTATGGTTAAAAAAAATATGACGGTGGGCTAAGACTGGCACCACCCATAGGAGTTTTTTTTGGCATCGACTTTTCTGAGAACTGGTTAGGTAACCGATTACAACCAAAATTGATATTAAGGAAAATGTAAGTAGCCTAAGTAATCTTACACTAAAATATATTTATATAGGTATATTTAAAAATAACGGCAACATTTAAAATAATGTGCTATACCTTTTTTAAAGCCAAAAGACTGTTCAATCATATTATTTTTTAAATAAAGAATTTCAGAAAAAAATAAATATACATATAAAAGGCACGACTGGGTCACACGTACTTGTTCCTGTGTGCTAATTTGTTTATTTAGGGGCAGGTGTAAGCCTTCGTTTTCTCGATTGAAATTTTTGCATTCAGTAGTAATCGAATAGTTTTTTACTTGCGACTTATAGGGACTATAAGGCAAGTTATGCATTCGTAAAAAAAATTCTAACAATCAAACATGAGACTTTCTCGTTAACTAATTGTCGGATTTTGATAACATTTTCAAAATATGTAGTGTTTTATGATTTAAATAATATTGCTTATTAAAATTTTCAAAAACATTTTTTTTAATTTTTAATATTTTTTTAAAAACCTTATTTTGTTTTTTGAATATTTTGAAAACGAATCTATAGATATTTTTAATTTTTTCTCCTAGTATAAACTATAGATAGACATAGTCAAAAAAAATTATATATATGTTTTCGAAAAGTTTTTCAAAAAACTGGTCGAACGATTTTGAAATGAAAAAAATTATAAAATAGAAAACAGCAAAAGAAATGAGATGGCTTACAACATTTTTTTTTCAAAAAACGTTATGAATAGTTTTTTTTTTGATTTCATTAAACAAATAATATTTTCCCCCAAATTTTGTTTTATATTGCTCGGTTGAGCCCTAGCCACTAGTCTAATGAAAGCAAATTTCATTATTTATATTATTATTTATTTATCGTTATTTATTTGAAAGCATTTTATGATCGTAACAGCATACAGCATACAGAATAAATAATAAGGACGCCTATGATAAACACATAAACATGCAAAAACAACTAACAAATAAAAAAAATACTCGATTACCTACTGAATGCAAAAATTTCAATCAAGAAAACAACGCAACTCAACGGTCATATGGCACTTCCTTTACTTTTAGGCCTACAATTTAAATTTCAATGTCCCCTCTGGGGAATGCCAAAATAATCACACACACCAAGTTTAAAGATAATCGCTTAAGCCATTTAGGCTGCAGCTCGTTATACATACCTACTGACAGACAGACAGTCATTTTTTGTCGATCACTTTCTTAGACTTCTCTATGATCGTAATGTCATGTTTCATTGTTATCTAAATTTTTTTTTATATTCACAAATTCTAAACTTTACCTTATAGTCCCTATAATCGCAAGTAAAATTTGAAAAAACTGTGTAAAATGTCAAAATAACCTTAAGTTCTAAATTTGAAGTCGATTGGCTCATCGGTTTAGGCTATAGTCCAAAATACATCCGTACAGACAGACCTGCAGACAGACGGACAGAATTTTGCCAGCAACTCAAATATGTTTCTCTATCATCGTAATGTAATGTTTGATTATTATCACAATTTTTTTATGTTCACGAATTCTAAACTTGACTCATAGTCCCTATAATCACAAAGCTACTTGTGCATAAAATTCAACATCAACGATAACGAAGCCAATGAAATGAAAATTAAAAAAATAAAATCATTGTCGATCCTCTTCGTTGTTCACCGTCACCGAGAACAGGATATACACAATACACATACACATGTGCTTATTAAGTTTTCCTTTTTAGTATCTCCCTCACCCTCGCTCACACCATCTACCACACCGACAACCGACCGATCGACCTGAATTTAGCTGAACATTTTATCAAAGATAATATAACAAGTATACCTACGTAAATACACACATTATGTAGGGATGTATGTAGGTACATACCTAAATATCTACCTACCCTCGAATGTTTTATATGAAAAAAATATAAAACTCAAAATAAACTTATCAACCAGCTTAAACATATACCCACCCCCCAGACACCATTCATTTACAAAAGTCGTTTTTCTTCTTTTTTGTTAATCCTTTTAACTAGCCATCTCGTCGCCCTGCTTGTGTGAAGCAATCCAGTTGTGCAAAAAAAAACTATACTCGCATCATTGTATATATGTAAACTGCAAACTGCAAAGAGTAAAGTACATGTTCACAGAGTTTCTCTTAGAATTCTCTTTGTTCGACTCGTTCGCCTCTTTCAATTTACCAAGTTAATTTTCCCTAGAGCCGCTTGGAACGCCACCGTCCACCGGTCGTCATGATAGTACTATAGCAGTCTATATACAATGTCTGCGACAAGGAAAGGCAACAAAAGAGAATCAATGAAAGTCGCAGTGCTCTAATCGCAAGGTTTAAAAACAGTGTCATTGTATATGAACTTCTATAGTACTATCATGGTGACTTGTGGACCCTGGCGCTCCAAGCGGCTCTAGGTAAAATTAACTTGGTAAAATAAAGAGGCGAACGTTTGCAGTTTACATATATACCATTGTATATGAACTTCTATAGTACTATCATGATGACATGTGGACCGTGGCGCTCCAAGCGGCTCTAGGTAAAATTAACCTGGTAAATTGAAAGAGGCGAACGAGGCGAACAAAGAGAATTCTAAGAGAAACTCTGTGAACATGTACTTTACTCTTTGCAGTTTGCAGTTTAAATATATACAATGATGCGAGTATAGTTTTTTTTTTGCACAACTGGATTGCTTCACACAAGCAGGGTGACGAGGTGGCTAGTTTTAAAAAAGGAATGACAAAAAATGAAGAAAAACGACTTTTGTAAATGAATGGTGTCTGGGGGGTGGTATATGTTTAAGCTGGTTGATAAGTTTATTTTGAGTTTTATATTTTTTTCATATAAAACTTTCGAGGGTAGGCAGATATTTAGGTATGTACCTACATAAATACCTACATAATGTGTGTATATACGTAGGTATACTTGTTATATTATCTTTGATAAAATGTTCAGCTAAATTCAGGTCGATCGGTCGGTCGTCGGTGTGGTAGATGGTGAGAGCGAGGGTGAGGGAGATACTCACAAGGAAAACTTAATAAGCACATGTATATGTGTATTGTGTATATCCTGTTCTCGGTGACAGTGAACAACGAAGAGGATCGACAATGATTTTATTTTTTGAATTTTCATTTCGGTATCTCATAGAAGCACTACCAAAGTATTGCATTGTTGTTGTAATACATGTAAAAAGACAGCTGATCACCAGCTGATGACCATAACAAACAACGAAACATATGATCTCCAAATCGAAATACAAGTAGCGCTAAATTTCTGATATACTTTGGTATCGTATGGAACAGCTGACCACGAAATCAGCTGGTTGTGCAAATGTAGTACGTTTTGACAGAAATTGTTACCTATTGGGTTTTTATGCGTTCACAAACGCATAGTATATTTCAATAGCATTGTAGTGTAAAGCTATACGCAACCGAACGGGGCCATTGGCTTCGTTATCGTTGATGTTTAAGTTTATGCACAAGTAGCTTTGTTATTATAGGGACTATCATTCAAGTTAAGAATTCGTGAACATAAATAAAAGGCACGACTGGGTCGCACGTACTTGCTCCTGTGCTAATCCTTTTTAAGTGCAGGCGTCTTTTTCACAAAGATTTAATTTTAATGTTTTAATGTTTTTTTGCAACTTCTTTAGAATCGTTGTGGTTTAAAGCTCGAACGAACATGCGTCACGATAAAGGGATAAACACATAAATATATAGGATTGCTAGCTTTTGCAGTTTTTTAGTGCATTATCTTTCCACTTGTTATTTACTTTTTATAATATGATTTACTTATTGAAAGATGTAAAGGACTTTTTTTTCAGTTTAATGTTCATTTTGGCATGGAAAAATTTGAACGACTGGCATAAAGATTCGTGGGAATCAGCAGTAGGGCAATATTGCTAGGTATAGAGACCTACATATATACGTCCCAATAACAATTATTTACTTTTTGAAATCAAATCAATTAAAATAGCTTAATTATGTTTGATAGATCGATAAACTTATGGTGTGGGTAGGTATTAATGGAATTTAGTAAGGATATTAGGTACTTATAATAAGGTTGGAAGGAAGGTAGGTACTAAAATTAAGATACACATTCCAACTAATGTTAAGCGAGTTAGTATAGAGAATATTAAAAGTTAACACAGTGGTTTTGTTTATTTAGGGGCAGGTGTAAGTTTTTGTTTTCTCGATTGAAATTTTTGCATTCAGTAGTGATCGGATAGTTTTTTTTTTGTTAGTTATTTTTGTGTGTTTATCATAGGCTTCCTTATTTATTCTGTGTGCTTTTGTGATGATGAAATACTTTAAAATACGTACATATGTATGTAGGTTGTCACCTACTTTTATTTGACTAATGGCTAGGGCTTAGCCGAGCAATACGAAATAATATTTTGGGGAAAATATTAAACAAATAAAATTTTTATGAAACCAAAAAAACGCAATTCATAACGTTTTTTGGAAAAAAATGTTGTAAGCCATCTTATTTCTTTTGCTGTTTTCTATTTTATGAATTTTTCTTTTGCTGTTTTCTATTTTATGAATTTTTCATTTCAAAATCGTTCGACCAGTTTTTTGAAAAACTTTTTTTTTAATGATGTATAAGTAGATACCTTTATAAGGCAAGTGCATTTGTACTTGTGAATTTTTAATTGCGATTATAGTTTCTATATAATTCAAGTTATTCATTCGTGCAGATAACAATCAAGCATGGCACTACGATGATAGAGAAACATATTTCAGTCACTAGCAAAATTCTGTCTGTCTGTTCTTATGTATTTTGGACTACAGCCTCCTCCCCTCCCATAGCAAAAAAATCTTTAGTCTCTATAGAAATCTGTTATTATTTTGCAGCACCAAATTTATCGTACTCTACCCGAAATATGTAAAAAGAAATTATAAAAATGTGGTTTTTGTAAATTTTAATTTTCTCTAAAACAAGAATACGTAATAGCATCTAGTTTCAGTGATCAATTAGGAATTAGTAGAAGTAACAAATGCTAAAATAAAATTTCATTTCACATCATCTCAATTTTGAAAAAAAAAATTCAATAAAAACTATTTTTTATTTATTTTTTTTCTGAAATTCTGAGTTTGAAATACCTAAGTTTTTTTTTCAAATTTGTCTGTAGCTATTTAAAGGCTTAAGAAATAATATGAAAAAACAGACTTTTGGCTTTAAAAAAAGGTATAGCACGTTATTTTAAATGTTGCCGTTATTTTTAAATTTATATATATATTTTAGTGTAAGATTAGTTAGGCTACTAACATTTTCCTGAATATCAATTTTGGTTGTAATCGGTTACGTAACCAGTTCTCAGGAAAGTCGATGCCAAAAAAAAAACTCCTATGGGTGGTACCAGTTTTAGCCCACCAACGTAGACAATGAAAATGTTGGATCGTATATAAATCCTTACAAAAAACTATTAGCCTCAGCTAAGCGAAACCATTATGTATTAACTTCAAAACTGCTAGCAGTTTATATACATATACATAGGTATACAATGAACAAAACAAAATACTGAATTATTTCATGTTCTCCTTCTGTTTTTTCTTGCCTCACATTGCACATGCGCAGGAAACTAAGCACAAAGCATAACGCTAAAAACCATGCTCTTAATTCTCTCTCACTCAAATAATATGTCCCTACACTAGCACTCCAAGCGGCTCTAGGTAAAAAGATTTTTTCTCGTCTCATGATAGTACTATAGGCAATGTATATACAATGATATATACAATGATGCGAGTATAGTTTTTTTTTTGCACAACTGGATTGCTTCACAAAAGTAGGGTGACGAGATGGCTAGTTTTAAAAAAGGAATGACAAAAAAGAAGAAAAACGACTTTTGTAAATGAATGGTGTCTGGGGGGTGGGTATATGTTTAAGCTGGTTGATAAGTTTATTTTGAGTTTTATATTTTTTTCATATAAAACTTTCGAGGGTAGGTAGATATTTAGGTATGTACCTACATACATACCTACATAATGTGTGTATTTACGTTATATATTACGTTGTTATATTATCTTTGATAAAATGTTCAGCTAAATTCAGGTCGATCGGTCGGTCGTCGGTGTGGTAGATGGTGTGAGCGAGGGTGAGGGAGATACTAGCAAGGAAAATTTAATAATCACATGTGTATGTGTATTGTGTATATCCTGTTCTCGGTGACGGTGAACAACGAAGAGGATCGACAATCGTTAATCGTTATCGTTGATGTTGAATTTTATGCACAAGTAGCTTTGTGATTATAGGGACTATAAGTCAAGTTTAGGATTCGTGAACATAAAAAAATTGTGATAATAATCAAACATTACATTACGATGATAGAGAAACATATTTGAGTTACTGGCAAAATTCTGTCCGTCTGTCTGTAGGTCTGTCTGTACGGATGTATTTTGGACTATAGCCTAAACCGATGAGCCAATCGTCTTCTAATTTAGAACTTAAGGTTATTTTGACATTTTACACAGGAGTTTTTTCAATTTTTACTTGCGATTATAGGGACTATAAGGCAAGTTTAGAATTTGTGAATAAAAAAAATTTTTTTAAATAATGAAACATGACATAACGATCATAGAAAAGTCTAAAAAAGAGATCGACAAAAAATGACTGTCTGTCTGTCAGTAGGTATGTATAACGAGCTGCAGCCTAAATGGGTTAAGCGATTATCTTAAAACTTGGTTTTGTTGACATTGAAATTTAAAGAATATTAAACAAATAATTTTTTTATGAAATCAAAAAACACTATTCATAACGTGTTTTGGAAAAAAATGCTGTAAGCCATCTTATTTCTTTTGCTGTTTTCTATTTTATAATTTGTTCATTTCAAAATCGTTCGACCAGTTTTTTGAAAAACTTTTCGAAAACATATATATAATTTTTTTTGACTATGTCAATTTAAAGAAATCTATAGTTTATACTAGGAGAAAAAAATAAAAAAATCTATATATTCGTTTTCAAAATATTCAAAAAACAAAATAAGTTTTTTAAAAAATTATTAAAAACTAAAAAAAAAAATGTTTTTGAAAATTTTAATAAGCAATATTATTTAAATCATAAAACACTACATATTTTAAAAATGTTATAAAAATCCGTCAATTAGTTAACGAGAAAGTCTAATTTAAAAAAACCGGTCATATGGGAGGTACCGTTATAAAACTTTTCTGAAAATCCATTAAAACTAAAAAAAAGATTTTGCATAGAAATCATCATTCTGAAAGTCTTATCAAAATCGTAGAAGCCGTTTTCGAGAAAAATACGTTTTTCATTAAAAGTTATATGGCAGGTGCCGTTAGTTTTAGAGCTAGAATGCCAATTCCAAAAACAGTCGGGTAGGGCACTTTAAAAATACTATGTACCAAGTTTGAATCAAATCGGCCCAACCGTTTAGGCTTCAGATATCGATACGGACAGATAGACAGACAGACAGACGGACGGAATTTCCGGACCAACTTTTTTTAACTTCTCTATCATCGTAATGTCATGTTTGATTGTTAGAATTTTTTTTACGAATGCATAACTTGCCTTATAGTCCCTATAAATCGCAAGTAAAAAACTATTCGATTACTACTGAATGCAAAAATTTCAATCGAGAAAACGAAAGCTTTCACCTGCCCCTAAATAAACAAATTAGCACACAAAAGCAAGTACGTACGACCCAGTCGTGCTTTTTTTATGTATATTTATTTTTTTTCTGGAATTCTTTATTTAAAAAATAATATGATTGAACAGACTTTTGGCTTTAAAAAAGGTATAGCACATTATTTTAAATGTTGCCGTTATTTTTAAATATACCTATATAAAAATATTTTTTAGTGTAAGCTTACTTAGGCTACTTAAATTTTCCTGAATATCAATTTTGGTTGTAATCGGTTACTTAACCAGTTCTCAGTAAAGTCGATGCCAAAAAAAAACTCCTATGGGTGGTACCAGTTTTAGCCCACCGTCATATTTTTTTTAACCAAAATAGAATGCACATTGATTTTTTACATAAAAAATTCTTGGAGCTGTTTTTGACAAAAATAAGCTTTTACTTGACGGTTATATCGCAAGTACCGTAAATATTTCAGCTAAAAAAAAACTAAAAAAATCCTATGTCGAATGTCAAAATAAACTTATATTCCAAATTTAAAGACAACTGGCCAAACCGCTTAGTAGACGGACAGAATTTTGCCAGTGACTCAAATATGTTTCTCTATCATCGTAATGTTATAGGTATTTGATTGTTTTCCCCTTTTATTTTTTGCACGAATGCATAACTTGTACTTAGTACCTACCTATAATAATTGCAAGTAAAAATTAAACAATTAGGTATTACAAATGGAAAAAACCTGTGGTATTTTTAGCAATTCTACATTGTATATACATTGCCTATAGTACTACCATGAGACGAGAAAAAATCTTTTTCCCTAGAGCCGCTTGGAGTGCTAGTGTAGGACATTTTATTTGAGTGAGAGAGAATTAAGAGCATGGTTTTAAGTGTTATGCTTTGTGCTTAGTTTCCTGCGCATGTGCAATGTGACAATGTGAGGCAAGAAAAAACCGAAGGAGAACATGAAATAATTCAGTATCTTGTTTTGTTCATTGTATATATGTGTATAAACTGCTAGCAGTTTTGAAGTTAATATACAATAATTTCGCTTAGCTGAGGCGAATAGTTTTTTGTAAGGATTTATACACGATCCAACATTTTCATTGTTTACGTTTTTTTTATATGGAATATGTAATATGAGAACTGGTTCTCACATAAGCATTTATACATGCGTACGTCATTGACCAGACTTTTGGTTTGAGTTTTTTAGGATTTTCAAGTTTTGTACAAGCACTACCTACATACATATTTGTCATATTTGTACATATATACATCATTGACCAGACTTTTGATTCGAATTGTTTAGGATTTTCAATTTTTTTTACTATTATGAAGGTTGTCGTCTTCAAATAATGTACACATTCATTCTTGAAATTTAAACACAAACTTACTTCTTGCTATATTTATACAAAGATACAAACGTCCTTGCAGTGGATGGATTTTTGTTTTGAATTTAACTTTCCATACAGATAGGTACCTACATATACATATAGGTACATACATATGTATATATAGGTATCTATCTGAATGAACTATGTGCAGAAATTCAATCAAAAATTGTTTGTAAATTGATTTATATTATTATTGATTGATTATATATTATTGATTTATAGTAACAAAGATCTTTTGTTTGTTTGAGGTTTATATAATAGGTACTAGTTGACCTACCCAGCTTAGCTCGCGGGAAAGAAATTTATAGTTAAACCAAAATATTTCTTTGTACTAATCTTCTATAGAATTGCTAAAAATACCACGGGTTTTTTACATTTGTAATACCTAATTGTTTAATTTTAACTTGCAATTATTATAGGTAGGTACTAAGTACTAAGTAAGTTATGCATTCGTGCAGAAAAAAAAATTGAGATAACAATCAAATACCTATAACATTACGATGATTACGAATGCATAACCAAAATTGATATTCAGAAAAATGTAAGTAGCCTAAGTAATCTAACACTAAAATATATTTATATAGGTATATTTAAAAATAACGGCAACATTTAAAATAATGTGTTATACCTTTTTTAAAGCCAAAAGTCTGTTCAATCATATTATTTAAAGAATTTCAGAAAAAAATAAATATACATATAAAAGGCACGACTGGGTCGCACGTACTTGCTCCTGTGTGCTAATTTGTTTATTTAGGGGCAGGTGTAAACTTTCGTTTTCTCGATTGAAATTTTTGCATTCAGTAGTAATCGAATAGTTTTTTACTTGCGATTTATAGGGACTATAAGGCAAGTTATGCATTCGTAAAAAAAATTCTAACAATCAAACATGACATTACGATGATAGAGAATTTAAAAAAAGTGGGTCCGGAAATTCCTTCCGTCTGTCTGTCTGTCTGTCTGTCTGTCCGTATCGATATTTACAGCCTAAACGGTTGGGCCGTTGGAATTGGCACCTGCCATATAACTTTTAATGAAAAACTTATTTTTCTCGAAAACGGCTCATACGATTTTGATAAAACTTTCAGAATGATGTTTTCTATGCAAAATCTATTTTTTATTTTTAATGGATTTTTCGGAAAAAGTTTTATAACGGTACATCCCATATGACCGGTTTTTTGAAATTAGACTTTCTCGTTAACTAATAGACGGATTTTGATAAAATTTTCAAAATATGTAGTGTTTTATGAATTAAATAATATTGCTTATTAAAATTTTCAAAAACATTTTTTTTTAATTTTTAAAAATTTGTTAAAAAAGTTATTTTGTTTTTTGAATATTTTGAAAACGAATCTATAGATTTTTTTAATTGTTTCTCCTAGTATAAACTATAGATTTCTTTAAATTGACATAGTCAAAAAAATTATGTATATATTTTCGAAAAGTTTTTCAAAAAACTGATCGAACGTTTTTGAAATGAAAAAATTATAAAATAGAAAACGGCAAAAGAAATAAGATGGCTTACAACATTTTTTTCCAAAAAACGTTATGAATAGTGTTTTTTGATTTCATAAAAAAATTATTTGTTTAATATTTTCCCTCAAATTTTGCCACTAGTCTAATGAAAGCAAACTTCGTTATTTGTATTATTATTTATTTATCGTTATTTATTTTAAAGCATTTTATGATCGTAACAGCATACAGCATACAGAATAAATAATAAGGACGCCCATGATAAACACATAAACATGCAAAAACAACTAACAAATAAAAAAAATACTCGATTACCTACTGAATGCAAAAATTTCAATCAAGAAAACAACTCAACTCAACGGTCATATGGCACTTCCTTTACTTTTAGGCCTACAATTTAAATTTCAATGTCCCCTCTGGGGAATGCCAAAATAATCACACACACCAAGTTTATAGATAATCGCTTAAGCCATTTAGGCTGCAGCTCGTTATACATACCTACTGACAGACAGTCAGTCATTTTTTGTCGATCACTTTTTTAGACTTCTCTATGATCGTAATGTCATGTTTCATTGTTATCTAAATTTTTTTTGTATTCACAAATTCTAAACTTTCCTTATAGTCCCTATAATCGCAAGTAAAATTTGAAAAAAACTCCTGTGTAAAATGTCAAAATAACCTTAAGTTCTAAATTTTAAGTCGATTGGCTCATCGGTTTAGGCTATAGTCCAAAATACATCCGTACAGACAGACCTACAGACAGACGGACAGAATTTTGCCAGCAACTCAAATATGTTTCTCTATCATCGTAATGTAATGTTTGATTATTATTTTTTTTTCTTTTTTGTCAATCCTTTTAACTAGCCATCTCGTCGCCCTGCTTGTGTGAAGCAATCCAGTTGTGCAGAAAAAAAAACTATACTCGCATCATTGTATATATGTAAACTGCAAACTGCAAAGAGTAAAGTACATGTTCACAGAGTTTCTCTTAGAATTCTCTTTGTTCGACTCGTTCGCCTCTTTCAATTTACCAAGTTAATTTTCCCTAGAGCCGCTTGGAACGCCACCGTCCACCGGTCGTCATGATAGTACTATAGCAGTCTATATACAATGCAATTCTATAGAAGATTAGTACAAATAAATATTTTGGTTTAACTATAAATTTCTTTCCCGCGAGCTAAGCTGGGTAGGTCAACTAGTACCTATTTTATAAACCTCAAACAAACAAAAGATCTTTGTTACTATAAATCAATAATATATAATCAATCAATAATAATATAAATCAATTTACAAACAATTTTTGATTGAATTTCTGCACATAGTAAAAAAATTGAAAATCCTAAAGAATTCGAATCAAGTCTGGTCAATGGTGTATAGGTATATGTACAAATATGACAAATATGTATCTAGGTAGTGCTCGTACAAAACTTAAAAATCCTATAAAACTCAAATCAAAAGTCTGGTCAATGACTTACGCATATATAAATACTTATGTAAAAACCAGTTTTCATATTACATATTCCATATAAAAAAAACCTAAACAATGAAAATGTTGGATCGTGTATAAATCCTTACAAAAAACTAATAGCCTCATCTAAGCGAAACCATTATGTATTAACTTCAAAACTGCTAGCAGTTTATATATATACATATACATAGGCATACAATGAACAAAACAAAATACTGAATTATTTCATGTTCTCCTTCTGTTTTTTCTTGCCTCACATTGCACATGCGCAATAAACTAAGCACAAAGCATAACACTAAAAACCATGCTCTTAATTCTCTCTCACTCAAATAAAATGTCCCTACACTAGCACTCCAAGCGGCTCTAGGTAAAAAGATTTTTTCTCGTCTCATGCATTGTATATGAACTTCTATAGTACTATCATGGTGACATGTGGACCGTGGCGCTCCAAGCGGCTCTAGGTAAAATTAACTTGGTAAATTGAAAGAGGCGAACGAGGCGAACAAAGAGAATTCTAAGAGAAACTCTGTGAACATGTACTTTACTCTTTGCAGTTTGCAGTTTACATATATACAATGATGCGAGTATAGTTTTTTTTTTTGCACAACTGGATTGCTTCACACAAGCAGGGTGACGAGATGGCTAGTTTTTAAAAAGGAATGACAAAAAAGAAGAAAAACGACTTTTGTAAATAAATGGTGTCTGGGGGGTGGGTATATGTTTAAGCTGGTTGATAAGTTTATTTTGAGTTTTATATTTTTTTCATATAAAACTTTCGAGGGTAGGTAGATATTTAGGTATGTACCTACATACATACCTACATAATGTGTGTATTTACGTAGGTATACTTGTTATATTATCTTTGATAAAATGTTAAGCTAAATTCAGGTCGGTCGGTCGGTCGTCGGTGTGTTAGATGGTGTGAGCGAGGGTGAGGGAGATACTAACAAGAAAAACTTAATAAGAAGATGTGTATGTGTATTGTGTATATCCTGTGAACAACGAAGAGGATCAACAATGATTTTATTTTTTGAATTTTCATTTCATGCTTCGTTACCGTTGATGTTGAAGTTAATGCACAAGTAGCTTTGTGATTATAGGGACTACAAGTCAAGTTTAAGATTCGTGAACATAAAAAATTGTGATAATAATCAAACATTACATTACGATGATAGAGAAACATATTTGAGTTACTGGCAAAATTCTGTCCGTCTGTCTGTGGGTCTGTCTGTACGGATGTATTTTGGACTATAGCCTAAACCGATTAGCCAATCGTCTTCAAATTTAGAACTTAAGCTTATTTTGACATTTTACACAGGATTTTTTGCAATTTTTACTAGCGATTATAGGGACTATAAGGCAAGTTTAGAATTCGCGAATATAAAAAAAAATTAGATAACAATGAAACATCACATTACGATCATAGAGAAGTCTAAAAAAGTGATCGACAAAAAATGACTGTCTGTCATTTATGTATAACGAGCTGCAGCCTAAATGGCTTAAGCGATTATCTTTAAACTTGGTGTGTGTGATTATTTTGGCATTCCCCAGAGGGGACATTGAAATTTAAATTGTAGGCCTAAAAGTAAAGGAAGTGCCATATGACCGTTGAGTTGAGTTGTTTTCTTGATTGAATGGTAATCGAGTATTTTTTTTTGTTTGTTAGTTGTTTTTGCATGTTTATGTGTTTATCATAGGCGTCCTCATTATTTATTCTGTATGCTGTATGCTGTTACGATCATAAAATGCTTTAAAATAAATAACGATAAATAAATAATAATACAAATAACGAAGTTTGCTTTCATTAGACTAGTGGCAAAATTTGAGGGAAAATATTAAACAAATAATTTTTTTATGAAATCAAAAAACACTATTCATAACGTTTTTTGGAAAAAAATGTTGTAAGCCATCTTATTTCTTTTGCCGTTTTCTATTTTATTATTTTTTCATTTCAAAATCGTTCGACCAGTTTTTTGAAAAACTTTTCGAAAACATATACATAATTTAAAGAAATCTATAGTTTATACTAGGAGAAAAAATTAAAAAAATCAATAGATTCGTTTTTAAAATATTCAAAAAACAAAATAAGTTTTTTTAAAAAAATATTAAAAATTAAAAAAAAATGTTTTTGAAAATTTTAATAAGCAATATTATTTAATTCATAAAACACTACATATTTTGAAAATTTTATCAAAATCCGTCAATTGGTTAACGAGAAAGTCTAATTTCAAAAAACCGGTCATGTGGGAGGTACCGTTATAAAACTTTTCTAAAAATCCATTAAAACTTAAAGATAGATTTTGCATAGAAAACATCATTCTGAAAGTTTTATCAAAATCGTAGGAGCCGTTTTCGAGAAAAATAAGTTTTCCATTAAAAGTTATATGGCAGGTGCCGTTAGTTTTGGAGCTAGAATGCTAATTCCAAAAACTGTCGGGTAGAGCACTCTAAAAATACTATGTACCAAGTTTGAATCAAATCGGCCCAACCGTTTAGGCTGTAGATATCGATACGGACAGACAGACAGGCAGACAGACAGACAGACAGACGGACGGAATTTCCGGACCCACTTTTTTTAACTTCTTTATCATCGTAATGTCATGTTTGATTGTTAGAATTTTTTTTACAAATGCATAACTTGCCTTATAGTCCCTATAAATCGCAAGTAAAAAACTATTCGATTACTACTGAATGCAAAAATTTCAATCGAGAAAACGAAAGCTTACACCTGCCCCTAAATAAACAAATTAGCACACAGGAGCAAGTACGTGCGACCCAGTCGTGCCTTTTATATGTATATTTATTTTTTTCTGAAATTCTTTATTTAAAAAATAATATGATTGAACAGACTTTTGGCTTTAAAAAAGGTATAGCACATTATTTTAAATGTTGCCGTTATTTTTAAATATACCTACATAAATATATTTTAGTGTAAGATTACTTAGGCTACTTACATTTTCCTGAATATCAATTTTGGTTGTAATCGGTTACCTAACCAGTTCTCAGAAAAGTCGATTGATTTTTTACATACAAAATTCTTGGAGCTGTTTTTGACAAAAATAAGCTTTTACTTGACGGTTATATCGCAAGTACCGTAAATATTTCAGCTAAAAAAGAAACTAAAATACTCCTATGTCGAATGTCAAAATAAACTTATATTCCAAATTTAGAGACAACTGGCCGAACCGTTTAGTAGACGGACAGAATTTTGCCAGTGACTCAAATATGTTTCTCTATCATCGTAATGTTATAGGTATTTGATTGTTATCTCAATTTTTTTTTTCTGCACGAATGCATAACTTGTACTTAGTACCTACCTATAATAATTGCAAGTAAAAATTAAACAATTAGGTATTACAAATGTAAAATACCCGTGGTATTTTTAGCAATTCTATAGTAGATTAGTACAAAGAAATATTTTGGTTTAAATATAAATTTCTTTCCGCGAGCTAAGCTGGGTAGGTCAACTAGTACCTATTATATAAACCTCAAACAAACAGAAGATCTTTGTTACTATAATCAATAATATATAATGAATCAATACTATAAATCAATTTACAAACAATTTTTGATTGAATTTCTGCACATAGTTCATTCAGATAGGTACCTACATATGTATGTACCTATATGTATATGTAGGTACCTATTGAAGGGAAAGTAAAATTCAAAACAAAAATCCATCCACTGCAAGGACGTTTGTATCTTTGTATAAATATAGCAAGAAGTAAGTTTGTGTTTAAATTTCAAGAATGAATGTGTACATTATTTGAAGACGACAACCTTCATAATAGTAAAAAAATTGAAAATCCTAAAGAATTCGAATCAAAAGTCTGGTCAATGGTGTATAGGTATATGTACAAATATGACAAATATGTATGTAGGTAGTGGTCGTACAAAACTTGAAAATCCTAAAAAACTCAAGTTAAAAGTCTGGTCAATGACGTACGCATATATGAATACTTATGTAAGAACCAGTTCTCATATTACATATTCCATATAAAAAAAACGTATACAATGAAAATGTTGGATCGTGTATAAATCCTTACAAAAAACTATTAGCCTCAGCCAGGCGAAACCATTATGTATTAACTTCAAACCTGCTAGCAGTTTATATACATATATACAATGAAAAAAACAAAATACTGAATTATTTCTGTTCTCCTTCTGTTTTTTCTTGCCTCACATTGCACATGCGCAATAAACTAAGCACAAAGCATAACACTAAAAACCATGCTCTTAATTCTCTCTCATTCAAATAAAATTTCCCTACACTAGCACTCCAAGCGGCTCTAGGTAAAAAGATTTTTTCTCGTCTCATGATAGTACTATAGGCAATTTATATACAATGGTCTCATGATAGTACTATAGGCATTGTATATACAATGAACAGTCTAAGGAATTCGAATCTAAAGCCTAGTCAATGATGTATGTATTTATTCACCTATATCTTTGTATATAAAATCTATAGTACTATCATGAAGACGATTTTTCTAATTTGAACTCAGCTCATGTGAGGGCGCTACAGTAGCCTAAGTGGATTGTAGTGGAAATGAGTAGAGAAGCAAAAAAGTAAGAGCAGGAAATATATATTGGGTAAGAGAGTGAGCTCTTTGCTTTTTTGGAGGATGTGGCTTGTAGATACATTTGATCAAGTTCGGTAAGTTACATAGTTGTTTTGGTTTTGTTTTTTTTTTTTTTTTAAGAATATGCAGTAAGGTACAAGTCTACCGATATAGTAAACAAATGTGTGTTTACTACTGAAAGTATTCTTACGTTGCTGTCTTAATATGAATCCTTTAGTTTAGATTCAATAAAGGGATCGCAGACAGAATATTCAGAGGGAGAAACATAGGTACATACATATCCTTAGTTAAATCCTTATAAGCGACATTGATGTTGTTGTCCTTGTTTTGTGTACCTTTTTTTACCTTCACTCTTGTCTACATTTTAAATGTTGAATTTTTTGTGTTGACGTTGATTTAACACACACATTCTTATATTTAACTACATAGTTTTATGTTTTCTGTGAGAAAAAAATATTTGTTGGTATTTTTGTTGGAATTTGGTAACTTGTGAATGATTTCAAGGCAGGTATTTTGTAACTTGAATGAGTTCAAGTTTATGTACCTATCTAGCAATTTAATTAAAAGTCAACCTAAGGTATTTGAATAGTATAGGTATAGGTACCTATGTTTAAGTATTAAGGTTTATTATTTTTTCCGAAGAAGGTTTATTATTTTATCTTCAGATAAGATGTTAAATAAAATTAATTGATAAGTTGTACAAAAAATACTTAAAATTAAATAAAATCAATAATTAGTTAGGTAGGTGTAGGTATACCAAGATATAAGTTAGAAGAAAAAAATATTCAAAATGTTGGTAAAACTTATTAGAAATTCAAAGAGTCGTTACAGAGAAAGGGGGAAAGAGGAGTTATATTCGTAGTGGGAAACATACAAACAAAAATCCATCATTAAGGGCAATATTTAGGAGAATTATGAAAATTGATAACTTTGGCACCGCAAATTAATAACGGAATCTTGTAGAGGGACTAGATACAAACATTTTATACTAAAGGAAAAGGGGTCTATCTCCTCGCGTTTAGACAGGAGGTGCAATTTTGTAAAAAAGCACTTGCATTAGAAAAAAATATATTCAAAAATAACTGCATTACATACAATTATGTGCTACGTCTTTTTTAAAGCTCAAAGTCTGTTCTATCATAAAGTTTTTTCTAAATCTTTAAATATCTATAAAAACTTTTGTAAAAACTTATTTCAAACTCAAAATTTCAGAAAAAAATTTAAAATAAATAGTTCATATTGATTTTTTTCAAAATTGAAGAAATATGTACTAAATTTGCTTTTGATATTTAATATAACTCCTATTAATTCTTAATTGAACACTGAAAACGAGATGATATTTTGTATTCTGGTGTTCGAGAAAGTTGAAATTTAGCAAACCCACTATTTTATAATTTGTTTGGTATTTAAGTGGTCTTCCCTCAACACAAAAAAAAACTTGTTCCAAGAATGTATTAATAGACCTATGTATTCAAGCAATATCGGCAAATAATACCATTTTCCACCCCTACCTTATTTTTTTACCATAACTTCAAAACGTGACAGCAAAACATGTGCAAAATGTACCAAGCAATATAGGCATATACCATATTTCCACCCCTAACCTAAGTAAATTAAACGCATTCTTCACCCTCTTAATGTGATATTCAATTATAATTTTCTCTTGCTACAACATGCCTCTTCATTCTCTTACATTCCACAAGTTGTGGAAATTAGTTCTGCTTCAGCTCTATAGAGGGACTACGCAAAAAATCTCCCCATGATAGTACTATAGATTTTATATACAAAGCCTATATGTACAAATATGACAAATGTGTATGTACATAATTAAGTACCAGTGCTCGTAAAAAACTTGAAAATCCTAAAGAATTCAAATCAAAAGTCTGGTCAATGACGTATGTACGTACATATATACAAAAATACGTATTTAAGAACCAGTTCTCGTTAATAAAAAAAATGTAAACATTGAAAATGCTGGATCGTTTATAAATCCCAACAAAAAAATATTCGCCTAAGCTAAGCGAAACAAGATACTTCATTATTTCATATTCGCCGTCTTTTTTTTCCTGCCTCACATTGCACATGCGCAAGAAGCCAAGCACAAAGCATAACACTAAAAACCATGCTCTTATTCTCTTTCTCACAAATAAAATATCCCTACACTAGCACTCCAAGCGGCATGTGTGTTCATGATTTTTTCACCTCTCATGATAGTACTATAGGCAGTCTATATGCAATGAAATGGTGGACAAACAATCAATTCCCAACATCCAGAAAATGTGGTATCTCAAAACTCATCTAAGTGGAGAAGCTGAGAATTTGATTCGTCATCTATCAAGGCACAAGAATTCTTTACGGGCAATCCTTTACTAAACCAAAGGAACTTCAATCAATAAAAGAATTTTTGTCGTTCTTGGAAAATCAATTTCAATCGCTAGAATCAGTTGGACAGAAAAGGAATGATCCAACTCCTCGAGCTTGTTCATATGTAATATCAAACCGTAAAGAAACGTGCAAAGTGTGTCAAACTGAAATACATCCAATATTTGCATGCAAGCAATTCTTGCAATTACAGACTACAGAACGCGTTCAAATAGTTCAAAAACTAAAAATGTGATTTAATTGCCTAAAGATTGGCCATTGGATTCCGGTTCACAAGTAAATCTAATAACAGAACGACTCGTGAAGAAATTAGGTATGTATTCCAAGCATACATCAATGAGCATTCAAGGCATTGGCAACGGAAAGAGATAATCCCATCAACGTGTGAACGTCAAGTTGCAGTCGAGAACAAGTGGCTTTAACACTCAATTAGAAGCCTTTGTTTTACCACACATCATATCTCCACAACCATCTCAAAACTTCAATATTTCGACATGGGCAATCCCAAAGAATGTACTATTAGCGGATCCATTTTTCAATCGACCAGACAAGGTTGATATTCCTCTTAGTGCAGGTTTTCATCATCAATTACTTTCCATTGGAGAGATACGTTTAGCAGATGATCTACCCACACTACAAAACATATTTCTTGGATGGGTGATAGCGGGAAAGTTAGCGGAAGCAAAGGCCAATACAGCAACATGTGCGATATCTACTTATGATGACAACGATCTTCATCAAATAATTGAACGATTATGGAGCCTCGAAGAAGTAGAAACACAAAGTTGCAACTTATCAAAAGACGAAAAGATGTGCGAAGCCCATTTCGCACAAAACACACAAATAAGCAGTGAAGGACGGTTCATTGTGAAGCTACCATTTCATGGAGATACAGCAGCTTTAGAAAAATCCAAGGTCATAGCAGTCAACAGGTTTCTAGAACTGGAACGAAGATTAGCCAAGAACAAAGAAGTGAAAAACAAATACATTCAATTCATGGAAGAATACAAAGATCTAGGCCACATGACCAAAATTGACATTAACAACATACAAGCGCCTAACTACTTCATACCCCATCAATGTACACAGAACCAACAGTACAAGGTGAACTATTTTCACTATTACTTCGTTTTCGATTACCAAGCTATGTTTTTTGCACTGATATCCAAAAAATGTATCGTCAAATAACCATGCATCCAGAAGATAGAAAATATCAAACCATTGTATGGAGAAAGAACCTCTTAATTACTATCAACTCAATACAGTGACCTACGGAACAAGAGCAGCACTTTATTTGGCTACTAGGTGTCTGCAGCAGCTTGCCAAAGAGAACAGTGAAAGATATCCACTAGGATCCAAGGTCCTACATATTGATTTCTATGTCGATGACTGTTTATCTGGCGATATCAGCCTAGTTAAAACCCTGGAAATTCAAGCCCAAATCACACAAAAGTTGAGTGAAGCAGGATTCAAATTAAGAAATTGGTGTGCTAATCATCCCAGACTACTTCAAGAGATTGCCAAAGAGGACCAGGAAATCGATGTCGATTTTGGAAATAAAAATAACGCAGCAATTAAAGCACTTGGCTTAACATGGCAACCAAATAAGGACAGATTTTGTTTTAAAACAAAATTAAATTCTACAAATCGAATAACTAAGCGAATTGTCGCTTCAGATCTTGTCAAATTATTCGATCCATTGGGTATAATGGCTCCAGTAGTTGTTAAAGCCCAAATATTCGTACAGGAGCTATGGTTACTAAAATTGTCTTGGGATGAATCATTATCAGCTGAATTACATACAAGATGGATGCATTATGCATTTTCGTGAAAACCTGAAAACCTTAAACAATTTTCATTTCTCACATCATATGTTTAACAATGATGTGCCGGCAAAAATACAAATTCACACCTTTTCTCATGCATCTGAAAACGCGTATGGTACAGCTGTGTAACTGCGAGCAATTCTGAAAGATGGAACAATAATAGTGAAGCTGCTCTGTTCGAAATTCCGAGTGACTCCATTAAAAAGACAGACACTGCCACGACTAGAACTATGCGCTGCTGTCTAATAGGGTTTTCACACCAACCCAAAACGCGGTTTTCGTGAAAAAAGCCCCAAAACCTACACCAAAACACAGGTTTTACCATACTAATTATCAAAACACAAGTTTTCATAAACGACTGGTTTTATATAAAACATGTCGAAAACTAGTTGCGATACCAAGATGATTTAAGCAAACACACCTAATGGAAAATTCAGCAACATATCAATGACATAAATGTCAAAAAGATTAAAAAAAAGCTGTCGCTTTTGAACTTTGTTTTTGTTGACACTCGGAGCGAATAAGTGATGGTAAGTAATTTTGTTTACAAAATCTTTCATAAAAATATAAATTAATTGATTTTATTTACAGAAAATGGAAGAACATAAAATAAAAAAAAAAGGAAGATCTGGGATTCCCAAGACGAGGAATTTCTCCTAGAAATATGGAAGGAAAAGGAGCCAGAACTCCGTGGAAGCCGGAAAAATTCTCACATTTTTAATGAAATGTCTGTGGCTTTCCTAGGGCGGCCTGTGCAGTACACCCCGGAGGAAATTAAAGCAAAATTGCACAACTTGACCACCAAATACAAGTAAGTTAATAAAGCCACATTTTTAAACGAATATGTTTTAAAAATCACTCCATTTGTTTTCTTTTAGGAGTGAAAAGAAGAAAATTGGACCCTCCGGAGGTTCCCCATCAGAATGGCCATTATTTATTAAAATACATGACATTCTTGGGGAACATCGAATTCATAACCTCCAGGTTATAGTAGAGGATAGCCGCCCAACTGGTAAATTAATTAAAACAAAAGTATATATGTATGTATATAGTACTAGTAATTTTTTTTATTAATTTTCAGCCGACATTTCAATTGATGAATTTCCAGCTTCCGTTGATGGCGATCCCACTTCTAGGAGATATTCCTCATCCCAATATGAAGAGCTGGAAGATATTGCTTCCACATCCGCAGCCACATTTTCTATGCCACCACCTGTAAAGAAAAGAAGGAACAACATCGACTTAGTCGTGGTAGAGCTGCAACAGATGGATTCAAAAATGGATGTGTTCATGCAAGAATGTAGGGAAGCTGACCAGAGAAATGAAGAAATAGAAAAGCAGAAGTTATCCTTATTAAAAGAATTTGTAGATGATTCTTTTCTATTCTTTTTTGTAAAGGAATACACTTCCGATAATTTGTATCGTGTTTTTCCAGGTTTTTCAGTTCATTGCAGAGTACGTTGAAAGTTTGGCGAGTCATCCTGAAATGTTGTTTAAAATAATCGTCGTTATTTTCCAACATTTCAGTTTCCCAAAAACTGCTTGTACGTATCTGAGTTGTAATAAAACGATAAGTTAAGATGTACATATGAATATAGGTATATGTATATTATATATCTGAATTAATTGTTATTGGATACTTACTTTTGTCCACATAATCCTTGGTCTTTTAGTATTTTGTATTGAATTGACCAATGCTTTTCGCTCTTCCTGGAGTCTCAGGATTTGCAATCCTAAATTCCTCCTTTTTCTTCTGATGGAAGCTTGAGATGTAGCCATGTAGTTTAACAAACTCTTGAAATTTTGTTGAAGCTTGTTTTTACTAATAACAAATAGTTTTATTTGGTTTGAATCCATTTTATTTTTCAAATGTTACAGCGATTTTTTTTTTCAACAACCAAATATTTATTAATTCAAAATATGACAGGTAGTTTTCAAAACACAGTCTAATGTCAAACGAAAACTTAAAATGTTTGGTGTGAACAGTTTTCAGGTTTTTGAAAACTTTTTGCCGAAAACCGTGTTTTCAGCTTGGTGTGAAAACCCTATAAGGTGCTCATTTAACAGATACATAGAGTTAAGAGTGACTTGAATCTTAAAGACATTCCTTCATTCTTATAGACGGATTCTGAGATCGTTCTCGTATGGATTAATTCATCATCAGCATCATTTCAAACATTTGTGGCCCATCGAGTTGCCAATATTCAAATATTAATACTTCCCGAGGAATGGCGACATGGTTCATCAAAACAAAATCCAGCTGATGTGATTTCAAGAGGTCTTCAACCACAAACGTTCACGTCATGCACACTGTGGTTTTACGGTCCACTTCTCCTCCAAGAAAATATTTGGCCAGCAAAGTATTCCAAGAATCTGGCAATTCTAGACGACAAAGAAAAAGGACACATTGTAGCCGCAGTGACTCATAATTGTGATCAGAATATGATTTACAAGATAAGTCATGGAGAATCATTCAATACGCTTAAGCGAATAATAGCGTGTATCCGACGTTTCTGTAATCATGAGAGAAATAAAGAGGGCATGCGAGAAATCCACTTAACTACTCGGGAACTGGAAGGCTCACTTTTAGTGACACTTCGAGCAATGCATGCTTTTGATTTCAAGGAAGAAATCAGTGACTTGCAAAGATACAAGGAACTGAAGCAGAACAGCATGTTGTCCAGCCTGGCTCCATTTTTGGATGACAAAGGAATCGTACGAGTTGGAGGTCGACTAGACTCGGGACTACTTTCATTTGATAGCAAACATCCGATGGTTTTACCATACAACAATCCATTGACAAAACTATTGATGAAAGAAACTCATGAGAAACATAAACAGTGTGCTTGCTTGCTTCGATAAGGCAAAGGTTTTGGCCTATAAAAGGGAAAATAATGGCACGATCAATTGTACACCACTGAGTTAAATGCACAAGAGCTAGACCACAATTACTTCAACAAATTATGGGAATTTACCAGCACTAAGAATTACATCGGCAAGAACTTTCATGAACTCAGGAATGGATTACTGTGGAACATTTTGGATTCATTACAAAATCCGTGAAAAGCGACATCAAAAGGCTTATGTGACAATTTTCTGTTGCTTCGCCACAAAGGCAGTCCATAAAAAACTGGTAAGCGAATTGACTGCTGAATCGTTTCTCAGTGCCTTGAAACGTTTTATCGGTCGCAGAGGACCATGTCAAAACATATATTGTGATAATGCGACTAATTTTGTGTGAGCAAATAATCAACTTTCTGAATAGTTTGACACAATCTACTCAGAAGTTGCTCGTGAAACCATAGCAAAGAATGCAGTGGTCATGCAATACAATTCAACTTCATTCTGCCTAGGGCACCTGATTTTGTAGAACTTTGGGAGGCAGCAGTTACAAAAACAAAACATCTGTGAAAGAGGAGTGTATCTACAGCATCTCTAACATATGAAGAACTAGAAACTGTGTTAATTGAAATTGAACCTATCCTGAACTCAAGGCCACCAACACCACTTTCAAGCGACCCAAACGATTTAACAGCATTAACTCCAGGACATTTTCTTATCGGCGAACCACTCATTACAATAACTGATGCCAACGCAACTTCTATAAAGCAGACACTATTGACAAGATCGAATCTTGTATCACACCTAAAACATGATTTTTGGAAACGATTGTCACAGGAGTATCTCCAAGAACTCCAATATCGATACAAGTGGAAGGAATGCTCAACAAGTAAGTATCAAGGTAGGAGACATGGTCATCATCAAAGAAGCCAACGTTCCATCACTTCAGTGGCCTTTGTGAATTTTTAACACGTTCAAGGGTGATGATGGCGCCATAAGAGTTGTGGAAGTAAAAACAGCATCTGGCGTCTGGAAACACCCGATCCACCGATAAGCACCATTACCAATCGAGAAAGAAGCGAGCGATATATCATGGAGAGATGACGACGAACATGCAGAAAATAACGATGATTCATCAGAACCAGTACATAAGTTACCTACTAAAAGACGAAAAACATCTGCAGACATGGTTACTACTTCAATATTAACTATTCTCCTAATTATTCCATTAACTATGAGCAATGAAATCCAGATCAATAAGTTCAAATCAAATCTTGGAATACATTTCGAAGGAATTGGAACATAAATAGCGACAAGTGAATGGAATTTTATTATTTATTATAACTTAGATCCATTATTAGAAGAATATACAACATTTGCAAACGCAACATTGACTTTGAATCAACAAATGCAGCAACGAATTATATGCATTAACATATTAAAACAATTTCAACATATTCAAAACGAACTGAATGCAGAAAACACTATTTTTACTACCAATAGAACTAAAAGAGGAGCAGCTAATTTTATCGGAAACATAGCAAACTCTCTGTTTGGAGTTTTGGACTCCGAGTTAACTAATCAAATGATAAGGACAATAGATCAAGTAAAAGAAAATGAAAACCACTTACTTCATCTCTAAAAAACCAAACCAAAATTTTTAGAGCTACTTGCAGATGAAGAAGATCAAGATCTCGTACAGATATACAAACTAATGACAGACTCAAACCAAAACTCTTTAAGCTACGCCCTTCAATACATTTCGATACCTGAACTAGACTCGCCTTTTACAATGCTTTAATTATTATCATCACTTAATAAAATGAAAAATAATAAGGTTGCGGGATTAGATGGAATCCCGAGCGAGTTCTACAAGTTTTCGACCCCTGAGTTTCTGGAACGCATTTTAGCATTGCTAAATCAAATGTTCATTTACGAGATGTTTCCAAGTAGCTTTCGCTTGGCAAAAATATGTGCTATATTTAAAAAAGGTAATCCAAATCTTCCTGAGAATTACAGAAGTATATCCGTTTTGTGTTCATTAAGAAAACTTTTTGCTCAGATCTTATACTGTAGACTTATAAGATGGGTTGACAGCAATAATATTATAAGCTGTTTCCAAGCTGGTTTTCGGGCTAACTCTCAACAATGGATCAAATATTTGCTCTTACAAGCATCGTTTTATCGATAAAAAGAAACCATTGTACACTTCGATTCCCAGTGCACTCAACAATACCATACTAACTATTGATCTTTGTGCCCCAATACTTGCTGTAAATGCACATCGCGACCAATACTTTCCAATACAATCATCTGATATGGAATCTTGCATCAATTTAAGATCAGAACAGTTCTTATGTTTCAATTAAGAAGTTAGAAACAGCAAGGGAGCGGAAGTCTGCTCTTGCGAATTGGGTCTATTTAACAATCAAATAAGGCCTTGTGTTCTTTAAAGAAGTCAGAAACAAATTTTACTTGGATCCAAATGGAACATAAAAATCAGTGGCTATATTTCACAAAAACTCCATCTCGACTCACTGCGATTTGCGGAAGAAGAAATCTACAGATGGACTTAGAGGGTTTCGGATTATTAACACTACAGTCAGGGTGTATATTGAAAAAAGACCACATCACTATCGAAGGGCATAACTTATTCTCCACACAACTACAGACGTCTTACACCAGCTTCGGCAATATCTCCGATATATCAACAACAATGCATCATGAACCACTACTTCAGACTTTCAATAGCACTTAGTACAAGATTCAACTCTAAAACTTTACTGACCTACACAAAATGATAACTGATCAAGAAATCCTCGAATTACCACATAAACTCCAAGTCCAAACATATCACAACGCTGCAATTGGATATCTAGCCCTGATATCAACAATCACACTCATCATCTATCTCATCTACAAACGAAAATCATCTGTTATCTACTAGAGCTGTGTCAATGGTGATTGATTCGGTCTTTATGACCCGTTCACTGAAAAGTATTGATGATTGCAATCACACTTCCATATGTCGGTCGTTCACAATTTCAATACTTTTCAAATGAACGAGAACGATACGATGCGGAAAACGAAACTGAAATTCAATCAATCATTGAATACAAAATACACAATACACAAAGAACCAGACCAGAGATAGAGAATGATTGAAACATTGTATATACAATCGAACTACTTACAATGCCGCCAATGCAGCTATTGCATATTATGTCATATGTCGTCAGTGGTTCAACCAGCAATTGCTCACTTTGCTGACGGTGCATCAACGAATTGGGCTACCAAAGTTCCAGTTTTGGTGTTATGTATTTATTATTATTATTGTATTTTTATTGTTATTTCGCAGTAGTGTCCCGTGGCCGTGGCTTAGTGGTTAGTGTGTTGGACTGCTAAGCGAATGAGCCTGGGTTCGAATCCAGCTCATAGCCACCTTTTTTCCGGGGTACTGCCTCTTGCGAGGAACTGACAAAACCTCCAAGAGTAAAATTTGTCTCGAAAAAGTACATCTCATGTAGCCGTGCGGACTCGGCGGTAAATTGTAGGTCCCTTCCATTCTTGCAGATTATCACATACACACAGGAATGGTTGAGAGTATAAGTCACTAGGCCTTGGCTCCTTCAGGAGCTGTCGCGCCAATAAATTTATTTATTTTATTTCGCAGTATAAGCTAATATTAACTATATAAGACATTGTATTTGTTAATAAATGATCATTAGTTACACATAAGTTATAGTGGGTGTCAGTTTAAACATCATAATCTTCAGTTTGCACAAGTTAAAGTGCTTAGTTCAAAGCAAAACAGATCATCAAGTTAATGTGCTTGATATTCTAAGCATTAGACAAACGAATCTTAAAATGTATAGTTTTTAAGAATTGTAAAATTTGGCTTGTGTCTTCCGGGTTCCGGGTACGAATGCTCAAACGGAAACAATGTTTTCAGTTTTAAATAATATTTGGAAAAAAAAACAAATTAAAGTCCAAACTACGAAATCAATTTAAATTACTAAATTTAACTAGGAAATTATCTGTTTAATGTCATAGAATATTAAAACCAAAAACTCATTTTACTTATACTTTAGGAAAGTATCTAAATATGTAAACAAATAAATGTTACTTGCACAAGTCCTGATTTTAAGTAATACTTATTGTTACGGATTATAATGGAAACCGAACAAACAATTTCAACAAATTCATTTATTTAATTAATTAAAAAGAGCAATACAATTTTATTTCAGTGCAAGTTTTCTTTTTAGAATTCTAACCCTATCAAAGATTTTGGCGGCAAAAAAAATTCTCTTTTTTTTGCTTCTCGTGGTCTTTGACAGCTTCATGCTGGCATATGTCAATCAATCACACATCGTGTTAATGTTGTTATCTTGCATCCTAAGGCCCTGTTTAGGATTGTAATACTGCCAACCCTTTAAAAAATTGACTGTCCTCAGTGACTGGAAATACGAATATTAATTACAGGTTATATGAGCCTATAAAGCAAGTTGGCATAACGACAGGCGATCTCTGTGAACCACGATCGTTTTGTTTCCTCCTGCCTTCACAATTTTGTAAAGTACATCTCCCAGCTTTGCTAATACATTGTATGGACCTTGCCAATCGTTTTGAAGCTTTGGACAAAAACCTTTCTTTCTTTTCGGAGCGTAAAGCCAAACTTTGTCACCTTCAGCAAAGGGTGTAGCCTTAGATTTGATATCGTACCGGTCTTTCATACGTCGGCTATAATGCATCAGCTGATTTCGGTTGAACGTATATGCAGTTTCTAAGCGCTTTGTTAATGCATCTACGTAGTTGGTGGTGCTTACGCGATGGGGTGGAGGTCCAGTGTACAACTCAGTCGGTAATCGAAGTTCTCGGCCAAAAGTCAAAAATGCAGGAGTCTGCTTTGTTGCTTCATGCACAGCGGTTCGATATGCGAGAAGCAAAAAGGGAAGGTGTAAATCCCAGTCTCTTTGATTCTCAGCAACATATTTGGCGAAGTAATCCAGTAGTGTGCGGTTAAAACGTTCTACCATCCCATCTGATTGTGGATGTAAGGCAGTTGTTCGCGTTTTGTCAATACCCACTTTCTCCAGGGTTGCTTTGAAGACGGCTGACTCGAAGTTTCTGCCCTGATCTGAGTGAAGTTGGAAAGGTACTCCAAAACGCGAAAAGATGTGAACGATGAGAGCGTCTGCTACTGTTTCGGTAGTTTGATCAGGCAGAGGTATGGCCTCCGGCCACTTTGTAAAATAATCGCCGAAAACCAAATCATATTTGTTCCCCAAGGAAGTAGTTGGTAGAGGTCCCAAAATGTCTATAGCCACGCGTTCGAAAGGTGCTCCAACATAAACGAGCTTGAGCTTAGCTCGGTTTCTGGTAGCTGGTCTTTTTCGCTGTTGGCATGGAGCACAAGTTTGGCAATACTGTTCAACATCCTTCGAACAGCCAACACAGTAGTATCTTTTTTTTATTTTTTCCAGTGTCTTTTGAACGCCAAAGTGACCTCCAGTTGGACTGTCATGCATCGTTTTAAGAATGAAGCTCTGCAAAGAAAATGGGACTAAAACTTGAAAGAACTCACCGTTGTTGGAACTGACAAGTCGACATAATGTATCATCTTTATACTGCAGGGTATCAAACATGCCCCAATAAGTTTTTAAGTTTGGGTGCATGCCTCGAATATCGTCGAATGCTGGTCGTCGTCGCTCTTTCACCCATTGGCTCACAATCAAAAGATGCTCGTCTTTTTTCTGATGATCTGCTATCTCCATGTTTATCATCGTTGCACGAACCATGGTTATTTGCTTTTCGTCTAAGCGTGAACAATGTTTGCAGTGTGCGTCTTCACATGGGCGTCGCGATAAGGCATCTGCGTTAAGATGTTTCTTGCCAGGGCGATGTTGTACAGTAAAGTTGAATTGTTGTAGTCGTAGTCGTAGTCGTTCCAGCCACCGAGGCATCTGTCCTTCAGGCTCACGAAAATTCATAAGCCAACAGAGCGAACTATGATCCGTGCGCAAAAGGAAGTGTCTTCCAAGAAGATATGGTTGAAAATGCGATACAGCTTTAACGATGGCCAGAAGTTCTCTTCGTGTAACGCAGTAGTTTCGTTCCGGTTTTGAAAACATTTTGCTGTAGTACTCGATCACTTTTTCCTCTCCATTTTGCAGCTGCGATATGACCGATCCACTTGCATTCAGGCTGGCATGAATGAATGGATCATCCTCGGTTGGTTGGACAAGTATTGGAGAACTGGTCAACTTTTCTTTTAATTGTGCGAAAGCTTCTACACAGCTGTCTGTCCAGGTATAAAGCTGTCCCTTTTCAGTCAAAGTTGTTAAAGGCTTTGCGATGCTGAAAAGTTGTAGATAAAGCGACGATAATAAGCGCAAAGTCTTGTTTTTTGGGGTAGGCCACCTCTGAATTGCTGCAACTTTTTCACAATCCGGTGAAATACCAAAACTGGAGACAACATGTCCCAAGTAGCGAACTTCGTTCTTGGCAAGACAACACTTTTTTGGAGAAAATATAAGACCTGCTTCACGCAATCGGATGAATACGTGGTCCAAATTTTGAAGAAGCTCGTCAAATGTTTTACCATGAACGATGATGTCGTCGAGATAAACTAAGCAGACAGTATGTGGAATCCCTTGCAATACCGCATCCATAAGCCGCTGAAAAGTGGCTGGGGCATTCGTTAAGCCAAACGGCATGACATTAAATTCGTACAGCCCTGTACCGATGAAAAAACGGTCTTTTCCTTGTCCCTAGCGTCCATCTCCACCTGCCAGTATCCGGATTGCAAATCTAAGGTAGCGAACCAACTTGAACCTCCGAGTGCTTCAAGGGTGAGTCTATTCGTGGCAAGGGGTATGAGTCCTTTTTGGTCACACTATTTAGTTTGCGGTAATCTACGCAAAACCGCAAAGACCCATTCTTCTTCCTCACCAGCACCACCGGGGAGCACCAAGGACTTTTGGATGGTTGCACAACATTTTTAACCTTCATTTCATTCAGCATCCTTTCGGCTTCGGCACGCCGAGAAAAGGGCAGCTTTCTTGGGGGTTGTTTAATTGGATTTGTAGTTCCTGTGTCGATGAGGTGTTTGGTAGAAGAACTGAATCCATGCTTAGAGTTAGTATCTGCAAAGAGAAACTGGTTATTGGAAACAAATAACTCTAACCTCTTCAGTTGTTCTCTTTTGACGTAAGAAGCGCTTTTCTCAACCATTTTCATCAATTCCGCGGATAATTTGGATCTATTAACTTCAATCGCTGTGCGACATTTAAAGATTTCAGCGTCGATGTCTATTTGCATCAATGGTGAATGTTCTGGAAGCCACACATCCTCTGCAGATAAATTCGTTGCGCAAACAGATATTCCTCCTTCCGTTACGGAAGGGCTGTAGTTACAACTGTTTGAGTATCGGGTACTGAAGTAACTAAACGAATTAAGCAGTCCGAGAGAGCGGGCAGAAAAACACTTGATGGATTGGTTGCCACCAACTCCTGGTGCATGGTACGTCTTAAACTTATTGTTTCTTCACCAATTGTTAAAAGGTCTTTCTTCAAATTTATAGCACAGGAATATTGGCGAAGAAAATCCATTCCAATAATGCAGTCATCGAAAATCTTCGCTACGTACATGGGATGTTTCGTTTTAAAGGTTCCTATTTGCAAGTCGATTTCAAGAATGCCTTCTACGGGTATAGTTTCTCCGGTAACGGTCTGAATTAAAGAATGCGATACACTCATCCCCGTACTGGTGACCATCTTCGCAACAATCCTAGGGTGAAAAATCGTTTGGGTTGCCCCCGTATCAAGAACACCAAGGCATTTCACTTCATTGACTGTTACTTGAGCAACGAGGTTGTTAGGGATATTCTCCCCTCGAATAAAAACTGTAGCTGGTAAGGGGGTGTCTATTTTTTGCACTAATTCGTCACGTGGTATGAATCCATACCTGGTTTTGTGGAGGAATTTAATTCGACCTTTGATGTTAGGTTCTAGAGTTTTCAAAGGTTTACAGACAAACGGACTTGATGTGGGCGTTGAAATTTTGGGAGCCTTCGTGTTGGTTCGCTGCAGTTTAGGCTCCTTTAAGCTGCGCGTTTCTCGTTTTCCGAAGCGGAATTAAATTTGCAATTATCATCATCAGCAACACGAGCCTCTGCAACTCGGATCTGTTTTCGGCTTAAACGGGTAGCAACACGGCTTGCTTCGGCACGTACTGCTATTGAAAGAGCCTTTTCTAATGTGTCTGGCGCTAAATCACGCAGTTCTAAATCAAAAATTCCATCAACAAACTGAGCTAGTGCAATTCGATGCTTTGCATGTTCCGGACAGTCTGGGAATGCAAGATCAGCGAGTCGTTGAATGTCAGTAGCCAGTTCGCTTAGTGATTCCCTTGGCCGCTGCACTCGTCCCCTAACTGACAATGGGACGTGTATTGCTCATGCTCGTTGCCAAAACGCTGAGCTAAAGCGGCGTCCAGGTGCAAATAATTATCGCGAGTATCTACAGGTAGAGTTTCAAAGAAAGCTAGGGCAGTACCTTGGAGATATGGTGCCAGGTAAATTGCTTTATGTTCATTAAGCCAACCATTTACCCTAGCAACAGTCTCGAGGTGTAATCGATATGTGTGCCAAGTTGATTTTCCGTCAAATTCGCGAGGTTGGACTTTAATTCGCTGTGGGGGTCCTATGTCTGATGATCGACCGAGCGGTGTTGATAAAAATACAGTTGTTGGACCCTGGCCATCGATTGCCCAATCGTTTATGCCTGTGGCTGCATTTCTCGTAGAAGAGAACCTTGCAGGTGGAAAATTGAGTTGATTGTCTTCGATTGACGGCGGAAAAATAATGTGTGCGTTGGAGTTACGTAGTCGTTCTGTTATTCTAGTAGAGCTAGCTGTTTGTAGTTCGTGTTCGACTGATATAGGCTGAATAATTGGTTGTGTATTATGAGTGTTCGCAACATCAGAAGCTCTTCGTGGTGCCGCTAAATTTGGTGGAACTTCACCTGTGGGAGTAGAGAGGTTTGCTAATGCATCTAATCGTGTCATAAATGATTGGTTTTGCGTGGCTTCTACTTGTGCCACTCGCGAACTAATTTCTGCAATTGACTTTTGCATGTCCACCATAAGAGTCGATTGTTCTTCTATTTTTTTTATTAAAAGTTCGAAATGTGTCGCAGCTTCTTCAGTTTCGGCCATTTTACTTAATTAAAAAAAACTAGGTAATGTCAATGTGGTTAAGACTCGTTTAAGATGTCGTTCGCAGGAACCCCACATCTGACACCAATTGTTACGGATTATAATGGAAACCGAACAAACAATTTCAACAAATTCATTTATTTAATTAATTGAAAAGAGCAATACAATTTTATTTCAGTGCAAGTTTTCTTTTTAGAATTCTAACCCTATCAAAGATTTTGGCGGCAAAAAAACTCTCTTTTTTTGCTTCTCGTGGTCTTTGACAGCTTCATGCTGGCATATGTCAATCAATCACACATCGTGTTAATGTTGTCATCTTGCATCCTAAGGCCCTGTTTAGGATTGTAATATTATTTTGTTTTTAAGCGTCATTTATTTTGCCTAACATACATAAGTACATATGTATACATTAATCCTTCTGTTATATTTTTTCTATTGAGTTATTTTTGGAGAAAAAACTGGGTTTAATTATTTTTCTTTTTGTTCATTATTTGGAATCTCAGAATATGGTCACCGTATTTATAATGTTTAAAAACCATGAACCATGAACTGAAAAACAGAAAATTTTGTTCGTTTTAATAAAAAAAATGGAATATTTGAACCAGCTTAGTTCAAAGCGATCGATGTAGCTGAGATAATTTTTACTCTTAACCATATAAAATATTTCGTTCCCTACCTAGCTCTAAAATTCAAATTCATTAAAAGTTTTTTCTCTACCGCCATGTTTTGGCTCTACAGCTAACGTAACTTCTGGTACTATTGGAGAACCTTTAAATGAAAACAATATTTTCTAAACTTCAGGATCCACCACATTTATTTCAGAATCGCTTCAAAAACCATTTTCAATTCAACTGGAAGCAGTGCATCATTTATTTTAAGTAGGCCCTATTAAAAAGAAAAATACTAAATAGACTTGGCGATCTCCTAGTTTGGTATAGTTTAGATAGTTTGGAAGTATGTATATGTGAAACAAAATTATAAATAAGATTTACTGAAGAAGGCGATCTCGAAAATTAAATTTATTCAAGGTGATATTAAAAGTATCACCTTGAATATGGCTCCTTCAGTCTTTTGCCCTATGAAGACGCTATGCACATAGAATTTGTTTTTGATTTGTCTGGACTCAAATACCTGAATAACGAAGTTATAAGTAGGTAAACTAGACTAACTTTTTTTCTGAAAGAAATATTGTTTTGTTGTATAATGGGTTTAATATTATTTGTACATTTTCGTAAATTTTTTTTGCTTTGTATGCCTATGTACCTGTGTACAGCTATGGTCCAAACAATATTATCGAAATTAGAAATTATGAAAACATGAAAAAAACTTAAAGTGTTTTATTTACTTGTTTTGTGGTTTTTCGAAAAGATTGAAACTGTATTTACAAAAACCTAAAAAAAAAATATTTATTTTATTATAATAAACACGCGTGAGGCGGATTATCTGGGTAGAAGGGAAGAATGTAGAAGGAGATGTCGATGGACATTAGTTTTGAAATTCTGCATATCATTATGGGAGAGAAAAACCTAGCCAGGCCAAGCGGTCCAAATTCATGTGGTGCGAGTAAAGAACTAAGAAGAAAGAATATCTGTACTTAACATTACGTTAAGGGCTCAAAGGTAAACTGATGGGCATTCCTAGCAGTGCGAGAATTACAGTAGATTTCTTTTGGGGGAAGAAATGCAGCTGACTATTTCGCTAGAGCATTGTTTATAGAAAAAAAAACCATAAAAAAGTGGGAGGCAAGAAACGTTACGACACGACGGTGCTAAAGAGATGTAAAAGTTTCTGCTATTGTCCCATCGTATTTCATTTTAAAGCTCTTTTTTGAATTCTATCCAAGAAACTCGAGTGGGTTATGGAAACTTTCGAAGGAAACGTAGACACCGCGCCGCATTCTTGGCAACATCGAATATGTGGTCATTCCAAAGAAGGTAGTCTGTAAAGCACAAACCAATAATTGATTCGTGTGCGGTTTCTGCGATGCACGTGCTACTCGTGGGTAGTGGCATTGCAGGTATGTTTTGCAAAAAGGCAACATTTACAATGCTGTCAAGGTCAGAATTTAATAAACTTATCATACGCTGCCGTTGCCGTTCCACATCCGGAGAACATGGATGTGAGTCTGGATTCTGGAAACAAATATAAAAAGCTGAGAGTGCTGTCGTCAGCAAAAAAAATTATTGGATTAGCTGTTTCAGATAATAAGTCATTGATAAACATAAGAAAAAAGGATTGGAGACTAAACAGAGCCCTGGGGCACACCAGCATTTATTTTATGAATATCAGATTTGAATCTGTCCAGCACAACTTCTATTAAGCGGTTCGAAAGAACGAAGAAGAGAGATTCGTCGAGTCTAATAACACGCATTTCCGATAAAAGGGTTTGATGCCAGACTCTATCAAATGCCTTAGAAATATCAAGTGTAATAATTTTGCTTTCCCTAAATCGGTGTAGAGATTGTTTCCGCTTTTCGGTGAGATATACCATCAGATCACCAGTGAACCTGTTGCTACGAAAGCCATACTGCCGGTCATTAAGAAGCTTTTGTTTTTCACGATATTTATTAAGTTGAAAATTAAACAGGGTTTCTGTGACCTAAGAAAGAAGGGACGTTAGTGCAATTGGTCGATTGTTTAAAGGTGGAAAAGATTCGCTTTGTTAAAGGGATAGGCTGGATAAGTGCTGTTTTCATCCACTCGGAAAGAGCACAGAGGAATAAGACCGATGGAAAAGCTTACACAGAAGTTTTGAAAGCGTTAAAGAACACCTCTTCAAAACATTAGCAACATATTATCCGGACCAGCGTATTTGTGCGCGTTGTGATCTGTTAATACTGTTGCGACTGAACAGGTGCGAAAAAAGATTGGTCCCATTGACGCTTTCAAATACAGTAGGAATTCTGAATTTATTTAATTTAGTTTATGAATATGAATATTACAAGCCTTTCTAGCATTCTGAAACTATATGCTGTTTTATGCAGGTGTTATAACAACGGAAACTTACATTTCTAAACCTGATAACCGCTCTACAGCTCGAATCAAACAAAAAATTTTCATTAGGTTTGATACTTTACAATCTGTTTGGGATCAAGTTTCTCATTGCTTAAAGAATTAAATTTGAAACCACGTCTGCGCTAGAATCAATGTCACTATCGAGGAAGCAATGTGACCAGTTAAAGGTCCTGAAGTAATTGAGACCGTCCCAGTTGGCTTTCTCGTATTGCCAAACAATTCTCCTGGTGATTTTTCTTTAACAAAATTTTGTTGGCACGAGAAATTCGCAGAGATGACTCAATGGTCAGATTTCCTAGAGGGGGTAATACACGAATTATTAGGGTTAGAGGTAAGAAACAAGTCTAGGATGTTGGCGGTTTGGCCTGCAATGTCAGGAATTCGTGTTGGTTAAACAAAAACCTGAGTAAGGTGGTTTGACTCAGCAAAAATCTCAACATAACTTCCTTCGGGTGTTGTCTTGCCCAGAAAAGCAAAGTTAACTAGAATTGTGTACATTGGAATCGCCCGTAATAACGATTCCAGCGTGACGGTAATGGAAAACCATTTCTTGTATGTCAAATTCGTTAGAAGATGATACTCTGTTTAAATGTGGGCTTCTATTGAGAAAACATGTATAAATGATGCGCTTCTTTATCGTAAATTTTAACCACATTAAGTTGAATTCTGTGTTTAAGCACATACCGAATTGTGGTTGCAGTTGAAATGCCACATCATTTCTTATACATATATACGGCGGGGCCATGTTTGGCAATAAGTAAATGCACCAGTGAATACCCACGCACTTGAAATTACGAATGGTGGGTATTTTCACTGAGTGCCAATACAGCTGGCCTGTTCATCACAGTGTGAACATAATATACGCGGCACAGAAATTCTTTCTAAGTCCGCGAATGTTGACATAATTAATTTTAAAATTACCTACCATTCTAAAACATAGATTTATAAAAAAAATCTAAAACGGACAAATATCTATATTCCACTAAGTCCCAATTTGAGCTTCACAATACAAATTATTACCAGTGTTATACCTTGGTAATAAAATGTAATTGATCCATCCCTGGTTACAAAGAAGGAATTGATCAATACATCCGATAACGGTTCAACCTGTTCATGCGGATTTATGGGAATGTTCAGTTTAATCGTCTGACGATGATGCATGAAAGGAAGAGATAAGCGAATGCTTACTGTGTTGCATTTTTTTGTGCGATGGTGGCCTTACTTTATTAAATTACTGTTTTCATATTTTGTAATAATTTTTGTTAAATTCCTTTTTTTTTATTTTCGGTTTTTTGAAATTTTTTTTTGAGATTTTTTGTCGAAGATCTTGCATTCTAATGTAATTTGGCAAATAAGAGCAAGTACGTGCGACTCAGTCGTACCCATTTTCCTTATATGAAATGCAACATCTTGTAATAATGTGTTTATGGTTGTACTTAGCTTTATCTAGAGTGAATTTAAATTTTCAGAGCTCAATCTATTTGCCTAAGTGCACTTTCCTTGCCGGTAGGTTTATAATGCTATTGTCTAAAGCGCGTTTTCTTACATGGATGCAATCAAGACCAAAAGCCGCTCTTAAATTAGAGTGCAGTTTTTGGTGATCGTTTAAAGCGGATCAGGATTCATTCTCATATAAAAAAAAAACTACTGTAACCAACAGCAATCTAGAGCGTCTTCATCCTCATCCAAATTGTACGTGTCCGTTCCTCTACATTATACAACAGGACTAGGATTATAAGGGATTTTTAAAGAAACCCTTTTTTGCCCGAGAGACTGCTTTGTCATTTGATTACCTTAAGAGTGATCGTTCGTTTGATCTAAGCACTGGTTTTGTTTTTGAGTTAATCGGGGAAGGCAGGTACAACGCATCGCCTTGTTTTATTAATTTTTTGACTTCAAAAAACTCGCTGAGGACTTAACCGAAATTGAGCAAAGAGAGTGCAGTTTTCATGGTCATTTTCTACAGGGGGACGAGTTTGACAAGGATGCCAAATCTGAACATTGCTGTCATGAAGAGGTGGTGCAACTCGATTTCAAGTTTCTGGGTTTTTTTACTAGATCTGCCGTAATGTGAATATTTGGTCGATGGTTGGCTTTTCCTGGGCCTAAATCGCACTGAAATGAACCTATCCGATTGTTAACGATTGGCATTAGACGCTCAAACAATACAGAAAAAGAAAATTGTTGGCGATATTGAAGAGAGTATTACCTGTCTTGGTACTTAACAGGCCACAGTGTATATTCTTTCTTAAGGCTCCGCAAATAATGCTGAGAAACATATTCATCGGGCATGCTTCCTTCGAACCATTAACTGAATGGATATTGTGGATCTATTCAATTAATAAAAGTGAAAGAATTTTATAAATGTATAATTTACGTACATTATACAATAAACATATGGCATCGAATTATATACATTTTTTATATGTATATGAAACATATATATAATGATGAATCCAAATGCATTGCTGTTAACATGACGTTGTTACATACGTATATTAAACGTGTTTTTTTCTACATAAGTCTCGGTGGAATATTGTACATCTTATATATATATACATAATATTTGTTAATTATCTTACGTCTTCGATTCTTAAATCTGACGTTACTCAATGAACGTATAGTTAACGTATATAAACATTAAATATTCTTATATTACAAAGAATTACAAAGCATTTCACTCAGATCTGAAATTATTCAATTAATAGACGTATATCAAACATCAAAGATTCCATGTATTGCATAAGCATATACCATGTACTAAAGATAAAAGATGAATACAACTTCATTGCTGTCAACTTGACGTATTTTTATGCGTTTATTGTATGTACGTGCTTTTTTCTAAATATCTCGGTGGAATAATGTACATCTCATATATATATATTATAATTGTTAATTATCTTACGACTTCGATTCTTAGATCTGAAATTATTCAATGAAAGCATAATACGTATATGTTATGTATATTGAACATCAGAGATTCCATGTATTAGATAAAAGTGATACCGATTTATTGCTACGAATTCCACAACGAGATTGGCTGATAATACATTAATACGTTTAATATACGGACATTTAGCTCTACCAGTTTACGTCATGCAGGCGTGTATGGCGACGTCAATGTTCTATCTGGGAAGCTATACTTGGCCCAGGTAGAATGATGTATTATATTCCTTGTCTTTTGAATTTAGAGAAATTAACAGATAAATCTTTATTGATCTTTGAAAAACGATATTTACGTATGTATATGCACTTTCAATAGTAATAATAATTTTAAAGCATGCCATATAGCAAAATTGTTGTCTGCACATAATGTAATAAAATCCAAATAAAAATTAATTTAGTTGCCGTGTGCATTATTCCACCAGGGGCCTTTATTTTTAAGTTTGCAAACCTTCGCAATCATAAAAAAATATAATTTTGCGAAATAAACGTGAAAGCAAAATTATAAGCAGTAAAGCGTCATAAAAATACATGCAGCCGTTTTGCCCATCTGATTTAATTTGTTTTGGGAGGAGTGTGTTTGGATAAGGGAAATATCGTTCATGTATTGCGCTAATCCTATCGTGTTCATCCGTCTGTACTGAATTAAACATAAATGGTTCAAGGGGCAGAATGACACTGAAAATATCTTCACGGGTGTTCAATTGTTCATTCTCTGTTCGGTTTGTGCTATATTCGGCAATTCCCCTTCTTTTATAAAGCTTTGCCTTTCTATGGATTACAAGGATTTTATTACAAGACTGACAACGTATGTATGTCTTCTGGTTTTTGAACAAAAAGAGCACGACTGGGTCGCACGTACTTGCTCTGGCCTTGTCACATTCGAAGACATTGATTCTTGTGAGACAGGTACAACTTTGAGGTAGTTAGGGACTTTGTGTACCTCGGATCCGCTAAAACATCTGACAACAACATCTTATCAGAAATAGAGCGAGAAAATACTCTTGCCAATCGCTGTTTCTATGGGCTAGGAAGGCAATTGAGTAGCAAAGCCCACTCTCGAAAGACAAAGGAGACTCTGTATAAGACCCTAATCATCCCAGTCCTGCTCTATGGCGCCGAGGCATAGATCTTTCTAAAGCGGATGAAGATTAGTCGTCTCGGGCGTAAAATCCTTCGGAGGATTTTTGGCCTATCAAGGAAGACCTCGCCTTAGGTGGGCGCTCAAGTGGAGGACGACCTCAACCAACTTGGTGTGCACAACTGGAGGCAGCTAGCCAAAGACCGAGCTGGCTGGAGAGGCATGTTGGTTGAGGCCCAGGTTCGTCCCGAACTGTAGCGCCCCCCAGTATTTCCTGGCGTCGATATCATCTGTTATTAATGTTTTATTTCTTTTGTGAAGACTATATCTTAGCATTAAAGTTTAAATAAAAAGTACTTATGTCTATGTTTAAAAAAATTAAAATACGATTTTTGTTTCCGAGATTAACGCAAGCAAGGCCGCGGGTGAAGCTAGTATATATATATAAAAATGGTGTGAAAAAAGCATAGTAATTGAGAACGGCTGGGCTAATTTCGCTAAATTTTTTTTCCGAGTTTTTGTAATTGACGGGAGAAGTTTTTTAAAAAAAAACTTTTGGGAAAACCCTCCAGGAAAGTCGGGAAATCGGAAAAGTCGTAAAATTGATTTTTGAATGGAATTTCATATATTTTCATATAACCAACATAAAATTTGAAAGTCTTGGCCGATTTTGAAAAAATTGTATAAGATTTGTATCTACATACGTTTACGTTTGTGATTTTTGGCTATAATTGAACCGCTTTCGTCGGTATCAAGAAAAGCAAGGTATCAACAAGCAAGCAATATGACTTTAGTCAATGTACCTTTTGCTTACAGAACACATTTCAACCATTTTTTCACATACTCAGCACCAAACATTGTTTAATAAATTGCCCTTATCAGTTAGTGAAACTCTTCGATTTTCAACCTTTATCAAAAAGTTATTCACATTAAATTTTGATGACATTGAATCATTAATTTAGTTTTAAAATAATGTAATCAAAAAACAATAAAAATTTTTTGTAAATATTGTTGTAATGTTCAAAAATATTTAGTTCCTACTATATTTTGTCTATAAAGTTGCTCGCAAGCTCTTCTTTTCTATAATGTTATTATTATTTTATTCTTGTAACTTAAATTACTGATTGTCACCCCAAATCAGTTATTAATGAGTTTTTAAATTAGATGTGTCATTCATCGCTAACTACCTAGTTAAAGAATGTACACTATTATTCTTATTTTATTAATGAATTGTATACTTATATAAATTTAATATTGAATGAATAAAATAAAATACAAGTTTTTCGGAATTCGTAGTACCGATTTTTGAAATAATCGTGTTTCTTAGAATTTATTAACAAAAAGTTGATTTTATGTGTGGTTCGAATAAATTTGGAAATATATTAAGGGAACTTCAAAGTTTTTATTCGATTTTTTTTTGGAAAAAAGTATCTAGAATAGTTTTCACGGTATTAAAAAAAAAAAAAAAAAATCTTCGAGTCGTTTCCGAGAAAAATAAGCTTTTACTTAACGGTTATATAGCAGGTTCCGTTAATATTTCAGCTAAAAAAGTCCTCTGTAGGATGTCAAAATAACCTTATGTTCAAAAAATAAAAAACAGAAAAAACTGTTCCATTATTTGGCACATAGCATTTGTAAATTTTGAGAGAAATCTAATGAGCCGTTTCCGAGAAAGTTAAAATATCATTAAACCATTACGTAATAAAGTTTTATTTTGGATTTTTTTTTGAAAAAAAGCTCATACCTTAAAAGCCCTCTACAAATTTGGTTGCCTTAAGTCGGTTACGGACAATAATTTTATGTGATAAGGTCATAAGAAAGCATTGATGACATCAACACAAATACACAGTCCGTTAACTCACACCATATACAATTGCACTAACGTAAAAAAAACTAGTACTAAATCTAGTACTAAGTGCTAAACATAGTACTAAATCTAGTGCAAACAATACAATAGTACTAAATTCTATACTAAGTACTGAACATTTAGTACCAAAAATACTATTGCACCATTAACACAGTACCAATCGGAAAAAACATGTTTTAATGCGAAATGTGAAAATAATGCTAGTGGGACCAAACATTCAGAGGAGCGATCCCTGGACAAAACTATATTTCTGGTGCTCAGAATACGTTTTACGTTTTACCCATAAAATCCACACACACACATCCCATTATCTACTTTTTACTTTAACAAAACACCGCCCATTTTGTATTTCCTTTTCTCTTATTGTACTTTTTTGAATTTAAGTGGAAATATTTTGGGAATTTGCATTTGCCTGTTCTTTTCATGTTCGCCTGGTGCTCAGAATACGTTTGCGATCGATTTTGGTTGAAAAAAACAACACTACCCTTATGCAACGTCAGCGTGAATTAGAACGGGCACATAAGTCATGTTATTTCGTATGTGTAGCGTGTCATCGATTTATAAGACGTTATCACGTCAAAAATTTGTATTAAAAAAGTTATAGACGTTTTCGAGAAAAATAACATTTACGTTAACGGTTATAAATCAATACGGAAAAACTGATTTTTTCACTAACTCCGTTATGTTTATCATTGCAATGTTTTTTTTTTATTGTTGTCTTAATTGTTGTATATGCACGAATCCTACACTTGCCCTTATAGTACCTAAATCGCAAGATAAATTGGAGAACTGCCTTTCTAAGGCAATATGCACACTTCAATGCGAAAGACGTCCATTTTAGTAAAAGCAAGGAGGTACTGCATGTTAGGATAATGAATATCCAATTCACTTTCATAATGTAGTCGTTTCTACCTAAATCCCGAACCCAACTAATATTTTGGAATCGACGAAAACAGAGTTTGAAAACATTTATTAATTGGGGGTGAAGAAGGTTGGTAATTGCTGTGTTTCTACTCGTTGTTACTTTCAAAATGTGGGGTTATTTGAAGTGGTCTTAGCTAAAAATGTCAACTCCTTGTGCGTCTATTTGTTATTGTTGATATTTTTTAATCAAGAGTTTTGAAATATTTTCACAATATTGAGATTATGTGCGTTATAACTATAGCGGAGGCTTTTTTACATAGTATTTTACGGAAAATTGGTTTTATTTTAAGGCTGGGTGTACCTCGAAAAAATGGATGTTTGTTAACAAAATGGCGGATAACTTTTTTATTTAAAAAGATATTTTAACGAAATAAATTTTAATATTCAGTTAACATACAAGACTTAAAATCTTCATTATAATAATTTCTTATTTTTCAAAATTGAAAGTTAGAGATCATAAAAAGATACAAATTTATCGTTCTTTTTCTCTAATCTTAAATCTTGGGGTTTTTTTCTTAGTAATTTAATTTTTTTTTATTTTTGTTTTAAAATTAAATTGAGTCAATACCGGGAGTAAAACTCTTTTTTTAATTAAACTTAATTTTTTATGAAAACAAATTCATCGAATCAGGCGCATTTTTCTCGATTTTACCGTGTTTTAACAGGTGTGACTTCTTCAATTTTCAATATAATTCATCGAAACAAAAAGAAATAAAAAGAACAACTCAAATATTTACAACAAAAATTATTATAAAAAAAAATATTTTTATTTTTTTCGGTTTAAAAAAAAAACTTAAACATTTCATTTTTGTTGTTATTTTTTAAATCTTTGTGAATGTTTTCTATGGTTTTCGAAGTTCAATTTTATTCTTAATTTAAACTGAAATCTGAGTTTTCAAGCTCGGAAGTAAAACTATAGTTTTTTTAAAAAGTATTGTTTTTTAACACTCTAATCGCTAATTAAAAAAGCTAAAATATCGATGGACTTTAAAAAGAAAGTAAAGTTCTAATAATTTTGGTTTTATTTTTTATTTTTTTTCAACATTTTAGTCTTTTATATCGACTTAGAAAATGTATAATAATTTAAAAAAAAAATGGTCTAATTTTCGTTTTTTCCATAAAAAGTTCATTGCTAACGCATACAAATAAATTTGTAGTTCGAACGATTTCCGCAGCAGAATTTGGTTCTGTTCAGCTCTTTTACTTTGTTCTCTTCTATTTTTGTTTTGTTTTTTTCGTGTCACAGTTTTCTTTTGGTAAGGGTTTTTTTTTCTTTCAGTTTAAATAAAACCAAATTTATCTTATTCCACTTATTTACTATTCAAATACGTTTTTATAATTCAACAATTCAATTCTCAATTCAATCACTTTTTACTAACGCTTCCAGTTGTTAACAATTCCACTTTCGACAATAAACTATACCCTCAATGCCATCTACTCTTGTATTTATACAAATTTACAAGCTTCTGGAAGCTTTCGTCTGGTTCTGGCACACTCTAAGCTTTCGGTACTAATTCGAGTATCGAAATATTACTTCAAGTTCGATGTAGCACTCAGTCAAAACATATCGCAAATATGTAGCATACTTTTAGAGGCGTGGTTGTTGTACACAATAAAGGTTAGTAGTAGCGCACAATGAATCCCACAGATGTCGTTAATTTACAAACAAGACGTATCCTCCGAATATCTAATCATTTTGTTGCCACATCACATTGTCCCCTCTTAGTTTTGTTCGTCCCGAACAAGCACATTATCATTGTTTCCGTGGTAACGATGCAGGCGATCCACATGGACAATTTTCATTTTTGCTCTTGGTCCTCGTTGGATTCCAAAAACGACATCATCGTATCTGGTCGTCAGGTGTTCTCTCGTGATGTTAATGTTGCTTTGGATTCTTTGGTGTGTGTCGTTGATCCTTTTAATCGGGGCGCTCCTTTTGTTCTGGTGCATTTTAGCGCTTGCCTTGGCTTTGGGTCCTTTACAAGCTTTGCACGTGGTGCACTTTCGAAACCATCCTTCGACATCTTTTCCTACAGTTAACCAATAAAAACGTACCCGTACCTTTTTCCGTGTCTTGTTGATTCCTAAGTGCCCGTTGGATTCTTCATCGTGCATTTCCCCTAAAATCTCCTGCACTTTCGACCGTGGAACAACAAGCTGCATCTTCAAGGATCTTCCATTCGGCATTTCCCATTTTCTCCACAAAACACCATCTTTTACATGGAGAGAGTCCCACTGCACCCAGTATGCCTTTAAGGTAGGACTTCTGTCGGAGATGTCTCTTGCGTTTGGCTTCTCCATAGATTCCTTCCATACAAGAATCGGCTCGATGTCAGGAGCTTCCTTTTGTGCATTACGAAGTTCTACCGCAGTCCAACGCTTTACAGGTTCGGCCCTAGCATGCGCTCTTTCTGAAGATGGCCGTAGGATTTCATCACTGCTTATGGTCGTCAGAAGATTAACAGCTTTCTCGTTTCCGTACACCATTGGAATCTCGACGATTGAATACCTTAACACCTGCATTCGAAAGTCTAGGACTACCCCATGTGCCTTCATAAAATCCACACCTAGGATGCAGTCGTCGCTTATGTCAGCTACCAAGAATGCATGTGGGAAGATCAGCCCTGCTAGTTCTATATTCAGAAGTACCTCCCCATATACATTCCCGTAGCTGCCTTCAGACTGTTCCAGCTGGTGTTGTGTAGCCAGGACGTCTGGACAAGGCCTCTTCTAGTTATGGAGGCCGTAATACCCGTATCGATACACAACTTCTGCTGCAAAGTTGGTTCTTATGCGCTTTCCCCACTTATTTATCACCAAAACATATCCGGCAGGGTAAGCGATATCCCTGTCAGTAGGCCTTTTTCTCGCACTATGTGGACAGCTTACCTGTTTAGGTGGGGATCGGCATTCTAGTTGTAGATGTCCCAGCCTGTTGCAATTCCAACATCTCATTTGACCTCGAGCAGTGTTTGGGTTTTGTCTTTCAATGTCCACGCGTTGACATGAGCATTCTAACATAGCCATTTCCCTGACTTGATGGCTACCTTGCGAAGCTTGGTCTGCTGCTTCCATTGTCAGGGCAAGTGCTTAAGCCTCAGCGAGCGTTTGCTTACCTGCCATTCTTACAGCCATTTGTAGTTTTCCAATTCCACCAATTCGGCAGCTGTTCCTCTGAGCGCAAGTGTAAGAGCAATTGACTTGTCTTTGTTGTCCCAGTTGTTCGCCAATGCGGCAGCTTCGAACTGCTTCTTATAAATTGACCATGATGTTTGACCATCGAAGACAGGGGGCTGCATTTCTTTTCGTCCTGGACCTTCGCTCGAATATTCCCGAACCTTCTGCTTCTTCAAAGAATCAAATTACTTAGCGAGATGTTCATACTGTTGCTCTACACTTCCGAACTTTTCTTCCAAGTTTTCTATTTTAGCTTCGAATTTCTGATCGATTAATTGAAGTCTTTTGCTTTCGAGAATGTTCTTTTGATCTTCGAGAACGTTCTTTTGTTCTTCGAATTTCGACATAAGCAACTTCATGAATGCATGCATTTCATCGGCTGTACTTACTGTGCTTTCTCTCCCTTGTTCTTCAACATCGAACAACATGGTATCGGGGTCTCTTTCATCCTGAGTGATAGCATTCTGAAGTCGGAGCTATAGTTCCTTTTCAGCCCCGAAGTCTGAAGATTTATTTTTCCTAATTCTTCTTTCAACTAAGCTGTTGTCAATTGTTCTAATTTGCGACCCATTTTACATAACCGAAACACAATTTTCGCGACACAGTTTGATTTATCGCTTCTAGAAAATTCTTTTTCAAACACTGTTTTTAACAAAAAAAATCGCTTTTCACAGTTTTATAGCACAATCAGTTCAATAATTTCTGGAAAATTCCACTTTCACAATTATATGAGTCACCGACACTGTTTTAGAAAATGTCACTATGGAATTTTTCAGCACTTTAATGAGTTTTATCCCACTTCTGACACCAATGTAATGTTTTAGCCTGGGGTTCGACAAATAAAACTCGATCAAAATTCCAAAATAATAGAACAAATCTCTTTATTTTATGAAACACAACGTCTTTCAGTTTAAATAACACCAAATTTAACTTATTCCACTTATTCACAATTCAAATACGTGTTTATAATTAACACTTTCTATTTAATCTCAATTCAATCACTTTTTTACTAACGCTTAACAACTGGTAACAATTTCACTTTCGAAAATAAACTAAACTCTCAATGCCATCTACTCTTGTATTTATACAAATTTACAAGCTTCTGGAAGCTTCCGTCTGGTTCCGGCAAATTGCAAGTTCGATTAGTACTCAATCAAAACATATCGCAAATATGTAGCATACTTTTAGGGACATGGTTGTTGTACACAATAAAGGTTGGTATTAGTGCACAATAAATCCCACAGATGTCGTTAATTTATAAACAAGATTGAGGATACATCTTATCATACATCTGATCATTTTATTTTATAATATTTAAGGACATAATTCTCAATTTTGTATATAATTTATCGGGAATTTAAGAAAAGGCTTACTTTGGTGTACCATGTTAACGATAATTGCGCTGTTATTACTAACGACAGAAACTTTGTTTAGGGCATTATTTTTAAAAGAAATACTTTAGTTTAGTTTTAAGATATCCAGTTTTTAGCCTGTTCCATTTTTTCTGCCATGCAAACTTTTTGACCTTGGGTTAAATTTTCTCCAGAAAAGTTACAGTACGAAGTTTCTATCGTTATCGGGTTAAGGTACACCAAAGGAACCTTAAATCCCCGATAAATGATATAAGAATTGGAGAAAAGCACTTACTGAGGAACAATTTTTTTCTAAGAATATATCCAAGAATCATTCCCTAAATCCTGAAAACGAATTAGGGACACCCTGTATAAAAAAAAATTACCAATTTTTTTGTTAGATGGTAAACCCAACCTTACCTAGAGTTAATTAATATAATTAGGTTTATCCTGGATAAGTCCCGTTTTTATGAAGGATATTCATAAAAACCTTACAACCCCCTATGCTGGAGTCTGTCTTGGGTCTGAAGTAGGATTAACCAATAAATTCTAAAATTCTCCAATTTTTACTTGCGATCATAGGGACTATTATTTTTGTCGAAAACGGCTCTAATTATTTTGATGAAAATTGTTTAGGATTTTTTTGTTGGTATTAGCTCTTATTTAATCAGAACCAAATTTACCGAAAAAGTTTATTAACGGTACATATCATATAACGGTTTTTTAATGTTTGGCTTTATCGGTAATGGCTCTTTGGATTTCTGTCAAATTTTATATTTGAGAAGGTTTAGATAGCCAAATTAATTCTGCATATCAACATTTGGAATAACTTTTTTGTTCTAATTAAAATTTATTTTTGATTTTTTTTTATCAATATTTTTAAAACTAATAAAAAAAACATTTTAAATTTTATAATCACATTTATATTAATAAAGTCTAAAAAATTGCATACCAAAATTTAAAAAAAAAATTTTTCAAAAAACTAAAAATAAAAAACAAGAATTTATCAAAATCCGTCCTAAAATTTTCGAAATACTTTTTTCATACATTCATTATTAAACAAGACGTGTGATGGCATACTCTTTATTTACTAAAAACAGTTAAGGTTTGTGGTTTTGACACTATTTATAAGTTCAGAACGTGTTATTTTTGTACGTAAATGTTACTTGTTTCAATCAAAGATCCTGCCTTCCAATATGGTTAAGCACATAGGATATTATTTATTGATAGTGTCTTATTTAGCAATTTAGTTTAGGGTTATATTTCCATTTTCTTTTTTTTTCTTCTTTTTTTTTTGATTTCTTGTAAGTCTAAGAATATGGATTCATTTTCCATTATATAATTTGGCCCCAAATAAATAAAAAAATAAATTGCACGATTGGATCGCACGTGCTCATATGTGCGGTCACATCGTCGAATAAAATTTAAATACACATGAACTAGTTCTTATGTTAGATAATTGCTTAGTGGCTGCATATGTATGTATATAAAGGGTGTTTATTTAGACGTCTGAAAGATATAAAACGCATATAGTTTAATGTTATGGCCAAGAATCTAGCTTTATTATAATGATAAGGGTTTGCATTATGGCTGGTTCGAATAAATTCCAGCCGAGGCCCAATTTTCCCAATTTTGTGAAAATCGCGATCGGTGGCCATTTCGTTTCGGGCCCATTCACCGAACGTGTGACGCGCTTGATGGGCGTTCGGCTTCAATTCTTGAACGAGTTTGAATTTGTAAGTCTGCAAACCAAGATCCTTCCGCGCGCGATGGTGGATGGACTCATTTGGGTCTTCTTCGTACTCTGCTCCACTGAAAGGAACCATTATTTTGGTAATAAATTTGCAAAATTTGCAAACTTTGTTCAGGAGTAAGTCTATTCATTATGAAATCGCAAACCAAACTGAGCATAAATCAAGAGACAGCTGTCAAAAAGACCAACTCCGAAAAAAGTATTGCCAGATTGAAAACCACACGTCTATTAAAATAATTTTTTTTTTGTTGAAAATTCTTTATTTTTTTTAATTAGTTGGAGAGCTTTCTTGGAAAAAACAAATAATGCAATAAAATTTGAAAACTAAATTTCTATCGAAGAAAAAAAAATTGAAAATCGTTCGACCAGTTTTTTTAAAAAGTCATTTTTTTGAAAAACTTTTCGAAAAAATATTTTAAATTTTTTTCTAGTATGTCATTATAAGTCAATCTGTAGTTTTCATCAGGGAAAATTATTTAAAAAAATTCAATCCACCCATTTTCAAAATACATATTTCGAAAACCAAATTTGTTTAAAAAAAATTTTTAAAAATCGAAAAAAAATTTGAAAATTTTGAAATGCGATATTAATTGAATTATAAATGACTTCCTGTGTGCAATTTTATTGAAATCGGGATAATAGTTTGCGAAAAAACCGCATTTGAAAAAACCGGTTATATCAGAGGTACCGTTATATAACAAATTTCGAAAAATGTATTCTAACCGAAAGATGTAATAATGTAAAAAATTTGCATTCTGAAAGTTTTATCAAAATCTTTAGAGCTGTTTTCGAGAAAATCTAACTTTTTGTTCAAAATTGTATGACAGGTACCGTTATTTTTTCGACCTAGAGCAAAAATGAAAAACACCCCCCAGATACTACCTAATAAATACTAAGTACCAAGTTTGAAGCAAATCGGCCCATTCGTTTAGACTGTAGAGGCGCGAACAGACAGACAGACGGACGGAATTTCCGGACCCACTCCATAACTTGCATTTTAGTACCTAAATCGCAAGTAAAAACTGTCTAGATATTTTATGAAAATTTACAAAAGATCTTCGTTCAGCGTCAAAAACACGTTGGCAAACGTTAAAATTGATCTAGGCCGGTCTTCTAGACAGACAAAATAAAAAAAATTAGGCCGGCCAACGATGCAATTATCATATCAACTTGAAGTAATTTTGCTCTCCGGACCAGTTTTTTTTCAGGTAGCTAATTGAAAATAAAAAAATACAACAAATTCCTAGGCACACCATTAAGGACTAGGAGAGCCACAGAAAGGACGAACATCACAAAAAACAAAAAAAGGTCATTTCATTTTAGTCCAGTCATTACGTCGGAAAAAGGGCATATAAATGCAAGTGAAGAGAAAAATCTGATTTTTGGATATTTTGGGGGCTCAAAAAGCCTAACTTGAAATAGTCGATCAAGATTAATAATTCTTTACCTCGCTATGTTAGGGGATGGTTATAAAATATCTTTTTATATTACTTCTCCCGACACTTTCGAAGCGCACTACCTGTGCGTTGCGCTTTACATAGCGAGGTAAAGAATTATTGGTTTACTTGCTGACTTTGTGGAGTGCTACGAGACGTAATTTTGGTCAAAAAAGAAAAATTTTAAAAACATATTGTAGGTATTAAAACGCTCTACAAATTTTATTTGTAACACTTTTGATATCTATCAGCAGAAAAAAAAAACTGAAAAAAAAAACAAATCTCAATCTCTCAATTGTTCACTTTCGCGCTAGATATCTCAACAACGATCAATTATTGTAGAGCATAAAAAACGAACAAAAAAGTATATAAGCACAATTTTCGTATTTCAACGTAGAGCCGAGTTATTAGGAAAAAAACAAATTTAGCTCTTTTTCCAAGATGGCGGCGAAAGCTCATAGGAAATCTTGGTCGACGACAATTTCAAGTTAAGCTTTTTTGAGTCCCCTCTACACCATATCCAAAAATTAGATTTTCCCATTCACTTGCATTTTTAAATGTATATAATGACTGGACTATTTCTAATTATTTCTAGAGCCCGGCCAGAGGCAGGTAGGTTTGTTGTTAGTGCCCATGCCAATGCATATCATTTCTTCGTGATCGTCGCGTCGTCATCGAATGAGGATCGAAAACAAATAAACGCAAGGAAAAAAGTGCACATTCATATTCTGTGCGATACGAAGAGAAGGAATATTTACGTTTTTGGTTAGAAACCGTCTAGCGGATGTCAACTCATTTGTTTTTAATATTTGTGCAATTAAATAAAAAAAAAATTGTATTTGAATTTTTAGAGTGTAGAAATATTGGTATATAAATTGTATAATTCAGAAATTATCGTTATTTATACTATGAGTAGGTATATAAATATAATAAATTATACATGTATATGAATATGCATATTTTAATCTATACAATCTTTTCGATAACTTGTGGTTTTAATGCAGAATTGGGTAAAGAGTTTCCAGTTATTTCCATTTTAAATGCAAATCGGTTCTTCTTCATTTAATATTGGTTTTTGAAAATATACAAATCGTAATTCTTTTAGACAAACGGATAGAAAGAGGTAAGATGTTTCTTGTTCTTCCAAGTTACACAATGAACAAAATTTTCTCCGGTCGGTCAATAAAATATGGTATATAATTTAAATCAAGAAGCTCTCCCCTGATGCGGAAAATGTTAGATTACATTCAAGTTTTGGGCCAGTGATCGACGACGCGATGAGCTTTCGCCTTCTTCTGTTAGATCTGATCTCATCCGTGCATCTATTTGTTTGTGTTTCCCTTAGACGTATCCTGGATATCTAAAGAATGCATTGGAGTTCCACACAATAGTAATATACTTACTTACTTAAGGGACGCTACAGTTCGGGACAAACCTGAGCCTCAACCAACATGCCTCTCCAGCCAGCTCGGTCTTTGGCTAGCTGCCTCCAGTTTTGCACTCCAAGTTGGTTGAGGTCGTCCTACACTTGAGCGCGCCACCTAAGGCGAGGTCTTCCTTGACTGCGTCTACCCTCTGGGATGGAATCGAAGATGCTGCGATCCGGAGCATTGTTGTCCATTCGCTCTATATGACCTAGCCATCTTAAACGTGATATGCATATTTTTTTGACCAGGTCAATGTCGCTGTACAGCTCGTTGAACCTTCTCCTTCAAAGCTCGTTCACGCAGATAGGGCCAAAAATCCTCCGAAGAATCTTACGCTCGAAACGACTAAGGATATCTTCATTCGCTTTAGAGAGAGTCCATGCCTCGGCGCCATAGAGCAGGACTGGGATGATTAGGGTCTTATACAGAGTCTCCTTTGTCTTTTGGCACTTTTTTTTTAAGTTCAGTTAGTGTTATTTTTCTACGTTAACTATATTTATTTTAAATTTTTTTTCCACAATCTGACTGCACATTCGAGCAAGTACGTGCAATTCAGTCGTCCAATTTATTTAGTCTAACAAAGTTGTTTGTAGTACGTGTTAGTTTAAACATAATATTTACGAACAAATCTCTATTTCGCATCTTTGCTCGCTTTAAGAATTTGTAGGACTTAGCTTTAGCTTTCTCACCATTTTTGTTTTCTTCTTGCAAGGTACCTATTTTCCGTTAAGGATGCTGCATTGTGAATAGCATCGATGAAGAATTCAATTTGCCGACTTATTCTTTCTTGGTTCAAACTAGTTTGCAGAATAAGGTCGCCCAATTTCGCATGATAACTTTCCTTCTCCTCTTCTTCCCAAAAAAGTCAGGCAAAAGACTTATAAAATTTTCTTATCTATCTTTTTCTATTGTTATAGTCACTGTAATAGGCATATGGTCTGAAAAAGTTAATGTACCAACATTGAAATCTATAATTTTCTTGAACCATTTGCCGGATACGCCGCAATTGTCCTCTGAAGAAGCGCCTGGGCCTCCGACTGGGGTCAGCTCCCCTAAAGTGTCGTCAATTGAACCGTTCAGTATATAAATGTCGAAATTTTGAAAAAGCTCCAAAAAATTTCTTTCCGTTTCCGTTAAAAATTGTGTCTTTTGATTGTCTTATCGGTTTTAATGAATGGGTTTATCAATGATAACATTGATAAACCCATTCTCGCATTAAAATCTACAATTAGCATCAAGGGATTACAATTATTCAATAAGTTATTTTAACTTGAACAATTCTGTTCCCAATTATTACAATTCAAATATATTGTAAAAATGTAATAAAATTCATCTAAAATATTTATTTTTAAGGGTGTTTTGTTTTCGATGGTTATAATTTCTATTAACCTTATACTCAAAAAGATGTCCATCAATTGCTCGCCCACGAGTATGTACTCGTTTTGCTGGTAACCAAACCAAAATTATTTAAATTGCATGAAAAACTTTTCAAACTCGACATACTTAATTGTTGCATTGCATGTGTGTCACAAAGAAAGAAATAATCAAAGGCATTTATATAATTAAATAAATTGAATAATTGGATCGCACGTACTTGCTCATATGTGCGGTCACATAGTCGAATAAAATTAAAAAAATATAAGTAGCAGTAACTATAGACACATTATTACTGGATGGTGCATTTCATATAAAGAAAACGGTCATTTCTATGCTACCCAATATCAAGATGGGGCCATGCCACCGTGAAAATATACCTGATACTCAGATACATGCTGCAAAGTATTTAAGCTGATGTATATCGTTGAGAAACATTAAAAATATTGGGAGGGAACGAGGGAAACCCAGTCCTTGATTCGTTCTGATGGAGCTAAAAAGTGTGTCGAAAGACTTTTTTGTTGCAGAGCGATATTGGAGTTGTTCTTGGTTACAACTTACAAGTAAAAGTTACAATCAACTTTACGGATCATTGTCGGGTCGGTCGGTATTCGCTCGCGCTCGCCGGTCGTCGTCGTTGTGTACGTGCTGTTGTAGCACAAAGAAAAAGATGTTGTTTTGTTGCTTGTTTATTTTTTAGGTATTTGGCAGACATACTGGCAAATCGAAATATAAGTTAACGAAATAATTGTAACAAATGCAAAACATCCCAACATCGTCTTGCCTCACAATCATTATACTTTAGAGAATGTGTTGACAGCGCGTCTGCCGCAGCAACAACGGATGCCGGTCACCTGAGCTTCAACACACGCTGTCATGTCGTGGGAATGGAGTTCCAATACTTTTAAGTTAGATTCTAAGTTCTTTATAATTTGTAAATCGGTTTAAGTTCTAAATTCAAATAAAGAGGTTCATCCTCATAAAAATTATTTTTTTATTAAAAATAATAATGAAATAATTTAATTGGCACCCAACGTGTGTGGCTCGGGATTTAACTTAATAAATATAAGTCATCCTCAAGTAGTTCGTAGTTTTAAAGTCGACCTTAAGAAGTTGGCAAAAGTGCTTAAAGTGTTGTACAAAATTACATAAGCCGACCTTAAGTAGTTCGCATTTTTTGTGCGCAAACTTTAGCAACAAAAGAAGAATCCCGAGTCCAAAGAACTCATTTGTGAACAATTAGACTTTTTTTTTTATTAAAAAAGACATCCGACGAGGGAGTGTGAAGAAAGGCTCCTAGTAACCAACAGGACGAACAGAATCGATGCCCCTTTACCAGCGACGCAGAATATTCACTGTGGTTTTAGTGTAAAAAAAAAATTGTTTAGTGCCTAAGTAATAATTCGGAAAACAGAAAAAAGAAGTAAAAAAGTAGATTGAAAAGAAGTTGTATTTTTATTAAAACGTTTTAAATAAAAAATATTAAGTAAAGGATACTTCAAATCTTAATTTGAAAAAAAAAAACATTTAAAATAAGTTCTCACTAATTGCTCAAGAATTATAGCAAATTAGTAATTAAAACCACGCTCTTATTTAATAATTTTTTTAGAGCAGGTAAAAGAAACGTAGTTAATAAGAGTTTAAAAAAATAATTTGGCTATTTAAAAGAATTTAATTAATTAAATTTTTTTCTTTAAACAAACATATTTAATAAGAGTTTACAAAATTATTTAGATCATCTAGTAAAATTTAATTAATTTAATATTTTCTCCTTAATTTAATATAAAATGGCAAACCCTATCATACGCCCACCACTCTTAAACCCTCTCAACAAAATCCTCCTTTACAAAATCCCCAACATATTCCGAACGTAAATATGACCCCAGAATTAGAAGCAATCATAACGAGTATTATTAGTCGAGTTTGTCAAACCGAATGTAGAAATCTAGATCAATCATTAGTGAATCCCAACATGACATTTGCCAGAGGTATAGAACAAGGAATAAACGAACAACATAGAGCTAATCTGAGTGACCTTGATAAAATCCCAGATGTCATACGTAGTTTGAGGGAATTCTCTGGAACACCTGAAGAACTCAGCTCTTGGCATAAAAGTGTCGAGCGAATTTTAAACATTTACAACAACACGAAAGGAACTCCGAAATATTTCGGAATCCTAAACGTAATTCGCAACAAAATTGTCGGAAACGCCGATTCTATTCTCGAATCCTACAACACCCCATTGAACTGGTTGTGTATTTCTAAGTGTTTAACTCTGCATTTTGCAGATAAACGCCAATTAGGAACCCTTATGACGACACTAACCCAAGGACATAATACTATAGAACAGTATTATCAATCTATCTCTCATATTAAACAAAATATCCAGTATGGATATTTCCGCTGATGCTATGCATCTATTAACTTCCAAATACAGAGAAAAAGCATTAGACACGTTCGTACGTGGCCTTAAAGGAGATCTTCCTAGACTTCTAGGAATAAGAGAACCTTGCGATCTGCCACAGGCTCTTCATCTTTGTCAGAAACTAGAAAATAAACAATTTAGAGCGCAATATGCAAATCATAATAACAATATAATTAGGAGACACGCTCAAACTGAAACACCATCACTTCCGCCTCGAAAGAATAATTTTCAGCGACCCTTTTATCCCCAACTAGCATATCTACCCCAACCTCGACCTCCACCAAAACAAATTCCTCAATTTTTTCATTTTCCCCAATACCAACAAGGTTTCCAGCAAAATTCCAGACAACCTATACACCATTTGCAACCCTTCCCGAAAAGTTTCCAACAAAACCCCAGACCCAATAATAACAACAACAACTCCTATCTCAATTTCCAACAAAACATCCACCAACCCAATCCTCATACCCAAAGACCTCTCGAGCGAATGGATACTGACACTATCGGAACCAATAGAGTAGACTATATGAACAGACCACCACAAGGAAAAAATTGGCCACCCGCACCTAAGAGACCAAGGATGTTACCTCAACAACATCAGGTTCCTCCAAATAATATGCAAAGAAACATCCATCTGGATGCTACTAATGCACCAAATGTATCTAACAATTCTTACGGAATTGATGATTACAACTCCACCGTTGAAGCCATGAGCAACAAAGTATCAGATGATATTCAAGAGACACTCGATGAATATGTTGATACACGTTATAACTATGAAGATGTCGGTGAATCTATGGACTTTGTAGATATTCATTTTTTAGATTAACCAACTCGTCTCTGCAATATTTCGAGTGCAGAACGAGTGATAATAAATTTCTTAGATTTCTCGTAGACACAGGTTCCAAAAAGAACTACATACAACCAGTTTTAGTCAAAACTCCTATCCCTAATATACAGAATTTTTGCGCAAACTTAATTGGCGGTAACGTTCGATTAGAATTAAATGTTTTCTTCTACCCACACTCAAATCCTTTCACGGGACACTAGGCAATGGTAGCCTAAAAGAATTATCAGCAGTAATTTATGCCAAAGAAAATTATATGCTCCTCCGAAACCGTTATAAAATTCAACTTAAGCAACAAACTTCTAAATCAGTTAACTCTATAGACATCAAAAGTGATCACTAGCAGCAAAATCTGAAGGATAAAATTCACCATTTAGCAAGGAAATATTCCAATTTATTTGTTGAGCCCAATGAGAAACTGACATTTAAAACTAACGTCAAAGGAAAAATCCGAACAACCACGGAAGAACCTATCTACTCAAGACTTTACCCATATCCAATGGCACATAAGGAAGAAGTTGAAAAACAATTACAGCAAATAGTAAGCGATGGCATTATTCGATCTTCACGGTTACCGTACAATTCACCTGTGTGGATTGTATCAAAAAAGCCGATGCTTCAGAAGAGAAAAAGTACAGAATCGATTATCGGAAGCGGAATTCAGTGACCATTCCTGATCGATATCCAATACCTGATATTAACGAAGTCATATCACAATTAGAAAGAAACAGATATTTTTCAGTACTAGATCTCAAAAGTGGTTTTCCCCAAATTCTCTTAGATGAAGGTGACATTGTAAAAACGGCGTGCTCCGCGAATAACGGAATGTATGAGTTCGTAAGGCTCCCTTTCGGACTCAAGAATGCTCCTTCCATTTTTCAACGAGCATTAGACGATATACTTAGGGAACATATTGGTAAAATTTGCTTCGTCTACATAGACGACATAGTAATCTTCAGTACAGATGTTGAGACGTATTTCACAAATCTTGCAAAAGTCTTTGAGACATTGCAAAAAGCGAATTTAAAAGTGCAACTCGACAAATGTGATTTCCTGAAATCCGAAGTGGAATTTTTTAGATTTATCATTTCCGCAAATGGAATAAAAACAACCCCTGCTAAGGTAGAAGCAATTAACAAATTTCCACATCCCAAAACTTTAAAAGATCTTCAATCTTTTCTCGGGATGTCTTGCATTTACCGTCCGTTCATAAAAGACTACGCAGAATTAGCGAAACCCCTCACATATCTTTTAAGAGGGGAGGATGGCCGCTCGTCGAAAGCTACCTCAAGCAAAAAAATGACTGATGATGCAATAGAGGCATTTAATAAAATTAAAAATTCATTGGCTTCGGAGGAAGTCATCCTAACCTATCCAGATTTTAGTAAAGAATTCCAACTTACCACTGATGCGTCAAGTTACGCAATAGGGGCTGTGCTGTCGCAAGACGATAACCCAATAACCTACATATCCCTAACACTTAGTAAAAGCGAAGAACACTATGCAGCCAACGGAAAAGAGATGCTGGCTATAGTGTGGGCCTTGAATTCATTGCGAAACTACCTATACGGTTCAACTAAACTTAAAATATTTACAGACCATCAGCCATATTAACGTACGCGTTAAGTAGTAAAAATACAAATCATAAAATGAAACGTTGGAAGGCCATAATCGAAGAGTACGACTACGAACTAAAGTACAAGCCCGGAAAAGCAAACGTTGTAGCCGACGCGCTTTTAAGACCACCTAGGGATAGTCAAATTAATACCCTAACAGCAGGTCAACGTAGCGAAGAAATTCCTCAACAGCAACTCAACACAGTGATGAAAGTTCCGGACAGGATTTAATCCAAATCTCAGAAGAACCCTTAAATTCTTTTAAAAATCAAATTATCCTTTGCCTTGGTGATACGCCATCATACAAATTCGAAATAGTATTGCCTACATTTCATCGTCACACTATAACAGAGACAGATTATACTGAACAAAATTTGACAGATATTCTAAAAAAACATCTGAACTTATCAGTTTGTAATGGTTTATAAACCAAAGAAAGGATCTTAGACTGATGGAAGAAATTTATCATTCTCATTTTAGCCGATATAAAGTACGTTTTAGTAGAATAACAGTTGTCGATCTAACTGACAAAAATCTCCAAGAAACAGAGATAATAAAAGAGCACAACCGCGCTCATCGTAACAATCGAGAAAATAGGAAACAATTATTGCAGAAATACGTTTTCCCAAAAATGCTAACTAAAATAAAAAATATTAAAAGTAAATGTCTTGTATGTAAAGAACAAAAATACGATAGACATCCTAGTACGCCAATGTCGTCTCCAACTCCAATCCCCCTTTATCCAGGACATATCTTACACGTAGATATTTACTTCACTGACAAGAAGGTTATATTAACATCGATAGATAAATTTTCTAAGTATGCGCTAGCTAGAATTATAAAAAACTAGAGCAATTGAGGACATAAAACAACCCCTCAGAGAACTAGTTTTATCCTTTGGAGTTCCAGAAATCATCGTTATGGATCATGAAAAACCTCTTAACTCAAGCCCCATTACATTTATGTTAGATAACCTATTTGGAATAAAAATATTTAAAGCCCCACCTTATGTCAGTTCAGTCAATGGACAAGTAGAAAGGTTTCATTCTACACTTTCTGAATTAATCCGTTGCCTTAAAACTGAACAAACACATAGCACATTTTCTGAATTACTAGATAGATCAATTTTAAAATACAATAGATCATTTCACTCAACCACAAATAAAAAGCCAATCGATATATTTTTTGAAAGAAATGCTCTCAATGACCAAGAACAGTTAGAGAAAGAAAGGTTTGAAAACTCTAAAAAAAATTAAACATAAACAAGAACAAGATCTAGCGTATCACAATAAAAGCAAATCTGTTTCCAAAACTTATTCATCTGGGGATATCATATATATCAAAATAAATAAAAGAATAGGAAATAAACTCTGAGCAAGATAGAGAAAGGAGATTGTAGCTAAAAATGAAAATAGCGCAGTTACAACTCAAACAGGAAAAATTATTCACAAAAGTCTTATTAAAAACTGATATCTTTTTAACAGGATATTGCTGCCATTGTGCATTGCAGACACCCAGATTTTGGAGATTAGTGCAGGAACAGCAAAACTGCAAAGCGGAACATTCAAAATCATCCATGTAATTGAAATAACTACTTACGAAGAAATAGTAAACAATCTCAAATCATCAATCAGAAAAAATATAAAAATCACCCATCCCCTCTATCCCATCCTATCCTAGGAAATTTCAAGAATTCAAAATAATTTAGCTAGACTTAAGATCATTTATAAATTTAAGAGATCAATAGATTTCCTAGGTACCGCGAGTTACCGCGGGGACACATTTGAGTCAAAAGGAACTAATTTTTTTAGCTTTGCTCAGGGACTCATTTTTTTAAGGTTTAGTAGAATAACAGTTGTCGATCTAACTGACAAAAATCTCCAAGAAACAGAGATAATAAAAGAGCACAACCGCGCTCATCGTAACAATCGAGAAAATAGGAAACAATTATTGCAGAAATACGTTTTCCCAAAAATGCTAACTAAAATAAAAAATATTAAAAGTAAATGTCTTATATGTAAAGAACAAAAATACGATAGACATCCTAGTACGCCAATGTCGTCTCCAACTCCAATCCCCCTTTATCCAGGACATATCTTACACGTAGATATTTACTTCACTGATAAGAAGGTTGTATTAACATCGATAGATAAATTTTCTAAGTATGCGCTAGCTAGAATTATAAAAAACTAGAGCAATTGAGGACATAAAACAACCCCTCAGAGAACTAGTTTTATCCTTTGGAGTTCCAGAAATTATCGTTATGGATCATGAAAAATCTCTTAGCTCAAGCCCCATTACATTTATGTTAGATAACCTATTTGGAATAAAAATATTTAAAGCCCCACCTTATGTCAGTTCAGTCAATGGACAAGTAGAAAGGTTTCATTCTACACTTTCTGAATTAATCCGTTGCCTTAAAACTGAACAAACACATAGCACATTTTCTGAATTACTAGATAGATCAATTTTAGAATACAATAGATCATTTCACTCAACCACAAATAAAAAGCCAATCGATATATTTTTTGGAAGACATGCTCTCAATGACCAAGAACAGTTAGAGAAAGAAAGGTTTGAAAACTCTAAAAAAAATTAAACATAAACAAGAACAAGATCTAGCGTATCAGAATAAAAGCAAATCTGTTCCCAAAACTTATTCATCTGGGGATATCATATATATCAAAATAAATAAAAGAATAGGAAATAAACTCTGAGCAAGATAGAGAAAGGAGATTGTAGCTAAAAATGAAAATAGCACAGTTACAACTCAAACAGGAAACTTTATTCACAAAAGTCTTATTAAAAACTGATATCTTTTTAACAGGATATTGCTGCCATTGTGCATTGCAGACACCCAGATTTTGGAGATTAGTGCAGGAACAGCAAAACTGCAAAGCGGAACATTCAAAATCATCCATGAAATTGAAATAACTACTTACGAAGAAATAGTAAACAATCTCAAATCATCAATCAGAAAAAATATAAAAATCACCCATCCCCTCTATCCCATCCTATCCTAGGAAATTTCAAGAATTCAAAATAATTTAGCTAGACTTAAGATCATTTATAAATTTAAGAGATCAATAGATTTCCTAGGTACCGCGAGTTACCGCGGGGACACATTTGAGTCAAAAGGAACTAATTTTTTTAGCTTTGCTCAGGGACTCATTTTTTTAAGGTTTAGTAGAATAACAGTTGTCGATCTAACTGACAAAAATCTCCAAGAAACAGATATAATAAAAGAGCACAACCGCGCTCATCGTAACAATCGAGAAAATAGGAAACAATTATTGCAGAAATACGTTTTCCCAAAAATGCTAACTAAAATAAAAAATATTAAAACTAAATGTCTTGTATGTAAATAACAAAAATACGATAAACATCCTAGTACGCCAATGTCGTCTCCAACTCCAATCTCTCTTTATCCAGGACATATCTTACACGTAGATATTTACTTCACTGACAAGAAGGTTATATTAACATCCATAGATAAATTTTCTAAGTATGCGCTAGCTAGAATTATAAAAAACTAGAGCAATTGAGGACATAAAACAACCCCTCAGAGAACTAGTTTTATCCTTTGGGGTTCCAGAAATTATCGTTATGGATCATGAAAAATCTCTTAGCTCAAGCCCCATTACATTTATGTTAGATAACCTATTTGGAATAAAAATATTTAAAGCCCCACCTTATGTCAGTTCAGTCAATGGACAAGTAGAAAGGTTTCATTCTACACTTTCTGAATTAATCCGTTGCCTTAAAACTGAACAAACACATAGCACATTTTCTGAATTACTAGATAGATCAATTTTAGAATACAATAGATCATTTCACTCAACCACAAATAAAAAGCCAATCGATATATTTTCTGGAAGACATGCTCTCAATGACCAAGAACAGTTAGAGAAAGAAAGGTTTGAAAACTCTAAAAAAAAAATTAAACATAAACAAGAGCAAGATCTAGCGTATCACAATAAAAGCAAATCTGTTCCCAAAACTTATTCATCTGGGGATACCATATATATCAAAATAAATAAAAGAATAGGAAATAAACTCTGAGCAAGATAGAGAAAGGAGATTGTAGCTAAAAATGAAAATAGCGCAGTTACAACTCAAACAGGAAAAATTATTCACAAAAGTCTTATTAAAAACTGATATCTTTTTAACAGGATATTGCTGCCATTGTGCATTGCAGACACCCAGATTTTGGAGATTAGTGCAGGAACAGCAAAACTGCAAAGCGGAACATTCAAAATCATCCATGTAATTGAAATAACTACTTACGAAGAAATAGTAAACAATCTCAAATCATCAATCAGAAAAAATATAAAAATCACCCATCCCCTCTATCCCATCCTATCCTAGGAAATTTCAAGAATTCAAAATAATTTTGCTAGACTTAAGATCATTTATAAATTTAAGAGATCAATAGATTTCCTAGGTACCGCGAGTTACCGCGGGGACACATTTGAGTCAAAAGGAACAAATTTTTTTAGCTTTGCTCAGGGACTCATCTTTTTAAGGTTTGGCTCATTTTTTTAAAAATAAAAATAAAAACTTAACATACCTAGTATGATAAAATCAATTTGCAAGTTCAAATACTTTTATATCAATTTTCAGAATACAAAATAATTTGCAAAAGAAACCCAAACGCGTGTGAAGAGCCAATTTTTGAGAACATCGCTAGCTTTATTATGAAACTGATGACATTTCCTCAGAGTTCTGCAGCCGTAGAAATAAAATTTTCCGAACTCCAGCTGATCAAAACAGACAAATCTAATAGGTTTGACCTTGAAACTGTTCAGGCAATTATGTTTGCCAAGGAGTTATATGCTCCAAAAGACAAAGACTTTGGATTTGGATTTGGACTGCAAATTGAAAACTTCAATTTGTTTTGTTTTATTACCTTTTCGAAATGTTTCATTTTGATTGTCTTTTCTTACAAGGCTTTTATTTCATCATACCTATTCTTTTATTTTTTTGAAAATACTTGTTTTTTGTGATATTTGCTAAACATATACCTAATACCTATGTGATTTATATACCTACAGTTGGTTTACTAATATTTATGAATTGAAAGATTTTTTTATGTTTTTAAAGTGTTTATTTTTGTTATTAAAAAATAAAAAAAGATTTATCATTAATCTAAAAAAAAAATATCAAAAGGACTCATTTATTTTCAAAATGACTCATTTTTTTGGTCTCTGGGATTCATAAAAAATTGAACCTGCGGTAACACTGTTGCCGGTACCCCGGACAGTCATGACCACGAAATCGTAGTAGATAAGTTAAATAATGTATTAAGAAATAACAATAAGCAAATCGTTATTAATCAATTAAAAGTAGGAAGAATAAATGAAATAACTAATGTAACGAATTAAATTCTCAAAGAAATTAAACAAGATACCAACATTTATAATGAAATTGTCATGAAAATTAAATATTAATTAGAATTACTCAAAGAAGAAATAAGTAATGTAGCATATGCAATTCACTGGGCGAAAGCCAATATTTTAAACTCATATTATCTAACTCAGATATAAAAATTGTAGAACAAGTATTTAAAAATGAAAACATTCCTTATATTAATATGGAGGAAGCATTAGAATTTGTAAATGTTAAAACTGCTTCTAACAATAAGAACATTATTTATATTTTAAGTTTACCAACTACATTTTCTGTATCATGTAATATTTTGTTATTAAACTAAAACTAAAATAAATAAAATACCATTTACTTCAATACTAGAATGTAATAATAACGTTATATTAGGTATAGAAAAAGAATGTCCATCCTATAATAAACTATCAATAGGTCAGAGTAACAACATCATTAATATTAGTCAGTCAACGTGCATACCAAATTTACTAAGAAGTCAAACACCAAACTGCACCATGATGAACAACCAACACATTCCACCATATGAAGAAATAACTCCAGGATTTCTATTCCTTAATCAGTTTAATGGATCCATCGGTATTAACAATGATACCATCATTCTTAATGGCACATATATTATAAGGCATTTTAACACTTGGGTGCTAGTGGATGAAAAACTAATCGTGGCAAATGAGATAACAAAATACAAGCAATTACCAGCAATACTCCAACCAACATCAAAAAAAACCAAAATGGAAGAAGTACTCTCGTTAGAGATGATGAAGCAACTTTACGTCAATGGAACTGAAGAGATTGAACTATTAGGGTCCAAAAATAAAGTCAACTTATCGATTAAAATTATTTTACTAGCAGCATTTATTAGTATGGCAACAATATTCACCTACAAAATAAGAAAAGATAAACGCATTACATCCCAGCAAGTACCAGTTCCAGCTTTAAGAAGTTCAGTACGCAGAACCATAGACATCAAAGATATCTCGAATATCTTCAAATCATCAAAGTTGAACGAGGACGTTCAAATCAAAGGATGAATGAGTTAACGAAATAATTGCAACAAATGCAAAACATCCCAACATTGTCTTGCCACACAATCAACATACGTGAGGGAATGTGCTGTAGCAACAACGGATGACGGTCACCCGAGCTTCAACACACGCTGTCATGTCGTGGGAATGGAGTTCCGATACTTTTAAGTTAGATTCTAAGTTTTTTATAATTTGTAGATCAGTTTAAGTTCTAAATTCAAATAAAGAGGTTCATCCTCATAAAAAAATATTTTTTTATTAAAAATAATAATGAAATAATTTAATTTATACACCAAAAAGGTTGCAATATTGGAAGCGCTAATTTTTTTTTTTTAAATGGGATGTTTTTTTTTTGTACATTGTGTTTGGCAAGTGGAAGAAAGGATACTTGAATGTATGATGTATGTATGTAGGTAGTTATGTTGATTTAGTTTCATTTTGTAGGTCTAAATTGTCTACGTAAGTGATAGACACAATTACGTATGTAAATACTTATATAAGTTTAACTAATTTAAACTTTAGTTTTAAAAAAAAAATTTTTTAGGAGAACTAACTACAAAATAGCATTCTTAAAACTAACCACCCCATGCTGCTTGCTGCTTGCAACAGATGTTATATCTATAGTTTCATTCTTGGAACATATACTTAAATCATTATTTCTTTTACAAGGTGACAGGATTCCAAAGATTTTATTCTTACATACTAATGAATTCTTATTATGAGATTCTAAATATTGTTGGACCTTTTTTAATAGGTTTGATTAAATTTTTTTGCAGGTGCTTTGTTACTTAAAGGTAAGTTCACAATGTATAAGATAATCGAATTGTTTGATGCGATTTTTATCTAAAATATTCTAAATTCTAAAGCTTCGATTATATTTACATATTTATTTCTTCTCTGTCTAATGTTTGTTTTATTAAACTTACTAGCGGTACCCGGCGCGCGTTACTACGCCCTTGAAAAACAGGTTATAATGTGAAATGGGAAAATAATGCCAGCGGAACCAAACACTTACAGAACGATCCCTGGACAAAACTATATTTATACCGTAAATTTCATAAAAATCCGTTGGTACCGCCCAACCCCATGTTACTCGGCATACATACACACATACATACATCTGATGTCCGCCTGGTGCTTAGAATACGTTTGCGATTGATTTTGGTTGAAAAAGACACAGTATCGCGGTTAGCGTAACGCGTTACTTTTCTGTCAGCTCCAACCTTTTCCTTTATTACAAAATTACAGAGATACCCATATAAGACTTTGACCACCGTAAAAAATACGTGTAAATACGTGCAGTTAAAATAAGTTTTTTTAGAATGAAAATTGTATTAATTTAATAGAAAATTGATGCAAATCGCTTAAAAATATACATATCTTTTAATTTTATGGCAGTTTGCTTAATTAAAAGTTGCAATACATCCTAAAAAGAAGTTATTAAATACTTTAAATGTTTACATAAGAATATACAGAAAACGATACCACCTGGTAGCGAAGCATAACATCGGCTTACCCATATGCAAAAGCATTTTCTCCAGTAGTCAATACTATAATTAATTAGTCTACACAATTGACATCAAAATTCCTTATAACTTATTATTAACGACAAGCAAATTGCGCTGATAATTTGATAAAATTGTTTTTTTTTGCGACTTTCTTGACACTTATCGTTATACATTGGATAATATACGATATAACTTTATGAATTGTAGCCTATGTGTTATTCTGATATGTAAGCTATATTATTGTGAAGTTTCATTAAAATCCATTTAGTAGTTTTTGCGTGAAAAAGCAACAAATACGATATATCTTTATGAATTGTAGCCTATGTGTTATTCTGATATGTAAGCTATATTATTGTAAAGTTTCATCAAAATCCATTCAGTAGTTTTTGCGTGAAAGAGCAACAAAGATACATACTCACAAACTTTCACGTTTATAATATTAATAGGATTTCCATATTTGAAAAAAATATAATTATTTATAACATTTGCTTTCGCCCAATGTAGTGCATACTCTATGTTAATTATTTCTTGTTTTATTAAACTTAGCTTTAATTCGATATTCAAAATTATTTTTTCTTTAAACGCATTAACATTTTCTACATCTTTATTCATTTTATTAGTTGTTTTTACAAGTTCATTTAACTTATCCACCAACATCTTATTTATGACAATTTTTTTATTGTTATTTAAAGCATTATTTATCTTTTCTTGGATAATGTCCAAGTCGCACTTGTCGGGTGAGCCCGCAATGAATATCCATCTTTTATTTCGGGGCATTAGGCGGCTTAAGTACGACTGGTTTTGTTGAAACTTCGTTTTTTATGACGGGAAGGATTTGTTATTTAGGAGGTCCTGAAGCTCTTCAGTCACATCAAAGTATTGATAAGTAAATAAATTTAAACTATACAATTTTATATTTTCGCCGAATTAATTTTTTTTTAATATTTTCACAACTTTTGTTTATAAAAAATCGGCGACGCGTTTCGGAACTATAATTCCATCTTCAGGCGCGATGCAGGAATTCCTAGGAATTCCTATATCGACCAAATCAAAGTTTCAGGTATCTGCCTAGCTGCATAAATATCTCAAACTTTCGTACTAATTATGAACGATTTTCTCCTTTAAACAACATGTTTAAATTGTTTTATATTCTTAATAATAGAACTTATTTGACCAATCATTAATTTTTTCATCTAAAATTCAATCGAATTTTCATTTAATTATATAACTATTATACTTTATTTTAGAAGTTTTTTACTTATATTTAAACCTAGTCTTTAGCTATGTGAAATAAATAAATGAATAAATATATATGTATATAAAATCCTGTTTATTCCCATTTTCATCCTTTCCCAATGTCACTAAAATCTGAAGTCGAGAAGCAAATCCAACAATTATTGAAAGACGGGATCATTAGACCTTCTCGGTCTCCCTTTAACTCACCCGTCTGGATTGTGCCTAAGAAGCCTGACTCTGCGCGTAATAAGCAATACCGAATGGTTATTGATTACCGCAAGATTAACACAATCACTATTACTGACAGATATCCCATTCCACACATAAACGAAGTAATTGCTCAAGCAGCTTGGTGAATTGAGTGAGGGTTCGTTGTCGATGACAATTGCCTTAGGTATTCCAAAAAAGAAAAGTATATCACGCAAGGGTCGTCGTATATATCTTCTGTTGCTCTACTTTTTAATAATAATAATAATAATAATAATAATAATAATATGTCTGGGCGTACTTAGAAAATGTATCTATTGCAGTTAACACAATTTTTTTCTCGGTAATGAAAATATCTAAATAGACAGTGTATCCAGGAAACGTTATTAAGGGGGTCTCTTTAAGTTCTGGGGCGTTTGGGTGACGTTCGTATTTATTACGTTTACAAACGGAGCAGATTATTATTATTATTATCTTTATTTTACTCATCATGCCAGGAAAATAATTTTTTTCAAGAATTTGTGTTTTATTCTCCTGCGCATTTCTGCGTGCACGAATTTGAGTTTCTATTATTATTGAATCCTGTTCTTGTACCGGCTTGTAGTTTTGTAAGCCTAATCTTGTACCGGCTTAAGTGGAGTAGACAAATTTCTGGAATAATTTTCATTACTCTTTCTTCTGTTTTTATGCAGTTCATAATACACTGGTTAAGGACTGTCTTTCGAATGGACACTAAATTTTCGTTATTAAATTGTGGTTCCGTAATAATATATCAATGGAAACGGGGAAAAATAATTGAAAAAGTTTGATTAGAAGCATCACCTATATTTATTATTATTTGGGTTTGAAAAATATTGATCGGTAATTCAACTCTAGGGATAAGTTCTTGTTTACGAGTTTCGTCGTTGTTAAATATTTAAATTAAGTTAAATTATTAAATTATTAATTTGAGATAGTTGCGGAGATCTAGCTAGTGACCTGGCTTGTGCTTCAACTCTTAATTATATTCCTCGAGTATGGCTTTCATATTTGAGCTATTGTTTTTATTGCTAAATGCAAACGTAAGGGGTTGGTGTCGGTGAAGATGCGAATTTTTGCATAACAGTAAAGGTAACTCCTCAGTGAGTCAAGTGCCCAAATGATAGCCAACAGTTCCTTCTCGTTAGCTGCAAAGTCTTCTTCCGACTTATTCAGAGTTCTACTTATAAAGTTAATAGGTCTGCTCCCTTGCTCGAGAACTGCACCGATTGCAAAATTTGATGCATCAGTTATGAGATCGAAGGGCTTACTGTAGACGGGGTAAGAAAGTAGGACGTCATTGGACGTAAGTGAGTTCTTGATTTTTTTAAAAGCGTCTAGAGCAGTTTGGTTAAGTTGGATCTGTCTTTTTGAGGATTGTATTTTGGACAAGCGTTCTTCCTCACATTTCAAAAGGATTGTTAATATTTTTGCGAGTGAGGCGGAACCATTTATAAACCGTCGGTAATAACCGAACAATCAAAAAAATTATTTCAATTCCTTAAGAGTTTTTGGTATTGGGAAATACATGATTTATTTTACCTTTTAATCCCATCTACTGATATGACGAAACCCAGAAATTCTTTCGATTTAAAGAATTTGCATTTATCCAACTGAATTTTCATATTTGCTTTACTCAGTGTGTTGAAAATTTGATCGATTTCGTTTTCGCTAAAGACGATTATATCGTCGATGTACGCATAGCAGGATTTTCCAATGAATTCTCGAAGAATATCATCAAGAGCGCGCTGAAAAATCGAGGGAGCGTTTTTAGTCCGAATGGTAGTCTGGTGAATTCATACTTGCCGTTATTAATGGCAAAAGCCGTATTTTCAATACCAGATTCCTTTAATGGAATTTGATGAAAGCCGTTTCTTAAATCAAGGACTGTAAAAAATTTACTTCTTTTAACTTCTTTTAACTGAGCGATTACTGCGTTTATGTGTGGGATCGACTATCTGGCTATCGGTATTGCTAAAAGATCTCTATATTTCGACAAAAACAAAAATTCAATCGTTTCTGGGTCCGTGCAGGAGAAATAGTTCCGCAGACACGACACTTCAAACGACAGTTTCGCATTATAAAAGTAACCATTTGCCAAACCTCAAATTACCACAATTTAACGGAAAATATTCAACATTTAAAAATGTTCTTAATTCTTTCACAATTCTTGTCGATGATGAGCCGAATTTGACAAAAATAGAAAAATTCAACCATATTTTAAACTGTTTGAGTGATCAGGCTCTTAATACTGTAAAGGCTTCTTAAATAACTGAAGATAATTACCCAATGGCTCTAGAAAGGCTTAAAGACCTTTACGATAACGATTGCCTTATATTTTTGCAACTAATATCTGATCTTTTTGAACAAACAAAAGTTCCCAAGGCTTCCTCATCGGAACTCAGACGCTTAGTAGATAACACATCAGTTGTTTTCAATTCGCTTCAGTCAATAGGTACATTCGAAAATATCTGTAATGCCATTATAGTACACATTGCGATGTCAAAATTAGATCAGGAAATTCAGTCAACGTGGGAGATGACGTTACCTACTTGGACAGAATGTTCAGAGGTTCTTATCAAGAAATGTCAATACCTTGAGGCTCGCGAAAGCAATCCATTACGGATTGCTTAGCTTTCTAAAAGTTATCGGAAATGAATAGATTCTTTAATGTTAAAAAGCTCGGACTTTGTTTGAATGGTTTGTGTAAAGACCACAGTGTTTCAAAATGTCTTTCGCTGTACAGGTGCAAGGTTTGTAAACAACCACACCATAGCCTCTTGCATCGAACTCAACAAATTGAACGCAATCCCAGGTATGAGGAACAAGGTACACAATCGCCACCAGTGGCAACAATTCACAAAGCTCTAGAAAAGAAACAACTTTCGGAGGCCCAAGTAATCTTAGCAACTGCGTTGGTTCTCGTTAAGGATTCTAGTGGCAGTTTTCAATAGGGTAGAATATTACTTGACTCAGGCTCACCAGTTAACTTCATAACTGAAAGGTTTGCTAATTCTCTGCATCTCAAAAGGCCATGAAAAATGTTTATATAGTTGGGATAGGGGTAACTGAAACCAAAATAAACTTTCAGACACAATCCACGATTCGATCGCGTTATAACAATTCTGAAATGTCGTTGGAACTTTTGGTAGCACCATCCATTACTGGGTATCAACCAGAGGCTACACTCAATATTTCGGATTGGAATCTGCTTCGAAACCTGGAATTCGCAGATGAGCCATCACAAATTGATTTGTTACTGGCGGCAGAGGCGTTCTTTGAACTTCATCAAGTAGGTCAAATAAGTCTGGGTTAAGGACTACCCATTCTGCAAAAAACATCTCTTGGGTAGATAGTATCGGGAATATACAAGAAACCTACCCATTTTCAGAAGAATCATTGCTTTGTTAATTTTTATGATGATTCACTCGAACAATATGTGGAAAATTTCTGGGAACTAAAACAAATTAAGGACCTGGGCTCAAGGTGGACCGATGAGCAACAGGATTGCGAGACTCACTATTAAGGTTCTTCCTAGTGGCCGACTAATGGTACACCTTCCATTTAAACGCGATCCTCGCTGCTTAGGAGCATCATATGATATAACCTTCAGACGTTTTTTTAACTTTGGAACGAAAACTTGCAAGAAATGAATTCCTGACGTCTCAATGTGTTGCTTTTTTGGAGGAGTACGAGCTCTTAGGACACATGTCACTAGTCAAGAATCCAGATTTAAGTGAACCACATTACTACCTCCCCCATCACTGCGTTGTTAAGCCTGAAAGCACGTCCACAAAATTAAGGGTTGTTTTCAATGCTTCTTGCCGTACTTCATCTAACCTATCGTTGAATGATATGCTCATGGTAAGTCCAACCATTCAGACCGAACTCTTTATTATTCTACTTCGCTTTCGACTGCATAGGTTTGTTCTCACTGCAGACGTCGTAAAAATGTTTCAACAATTCTTGGTTCACTCGTCTCATCGTCGGTTTCAATATTATATATATATAAACTACTCCGGCACAAACATACCAATTAAATACCATCACGTATAGTACATCGTCTGCTCCATTCGCAGCTGTTCGGTGCTTAGCAGAAACAAATCTTAACCGATATGAATTGGGCCCTCAGGCAATAGAAGAAGATTTTTATGTCGACGATCTTATTACCGGAGATGATGATCTGAATTCTTTGCTTAGAAAACAAAGGAAGTCGTTGCTATCTTGAATTCTGCGGGGTTAAACTTATTCAAATGGATGAGCAACCACCCTGATATAATGAATGCTGCCAACCTACTTCAAAAGGAGAATAAGCGAACCTGGTCTCACTAGCACTTTATGAATATCATGGGATCCGATCAAGGATCATACCGAATTCAGCTTTTCATACCAACCAAACAAAAACTTTTCCAAGTATACAAAAAGGTCCATTCTCTTCCTCTCATGTTCACTTTTCGATCCTATGGGACTTTTGAGCCCAATCATTATCAGAGCTAAGGTTATTTTTCAGAATCTATGGATTAATAAAATAGACTGGGATGCATCTATACCCCAAAGCATTGACACTGAACGGAGGCAATTCACGACTGATATACATTCCCTTCAAAATTTGTCGATCCCTAGGTTTGTCTTGACAGCGAAGAGACAAAGCTATCAAATACATGGTTTCGCGGATGCGTCTATGCACGTATATGGTTGTTGCATATATCTACGATCGTTGCCAAATCTAGAGTAGCACCCGTAAGTCGGAAACAACTTCCGCGGTTAGAACTTTGTGCTGCTCACTTATAAGCTAAGTTGTGGGAAAAGATAAAACCTATCTTTAAAGGAACTCATTCTGAGGTCTAGTTTTGGACTGATGCCGCTATAGTCTTACATTGGATAGCCACGCACTCGTCAAAACTAACTACCTTCATCGGAAATCGAGTAGCAGAGATCCAAGACAGGACCAAAGATGTCATATGGAACCACGTGCCTACTGACGAAAATCCAGCAGACATTGTTTCGAGGGGCTGCACTGTGGAGGAGTTATCAAGTTCAATATCGTTCAATGGTCCACCATTATTACTACGTTCAATGGAACGTTGGCCAGTTAATTTCAAAATTTCCCTTTCGCAAGAAGAGTTTTTGCTTGAAAAACGAAAAACAGTGCTGACTTGTAACAAATCAGAACCAAGTCCTACTTGATCTAGTCGAACGTTTCAGTTCCTATATGATATAAAATTTTGTAAGTTAAAAGAGCAACCCTTAGGAGTCTCCGAGTCAGAGGAAGTTCTTCTGAGACTTGTGAATTTGATTCAAATCAATTAATTTTTGCAGGAAATTAGGACTCAACGGCCTCTTCATAGATCGAATAAGTGGTTTAATCCCTTTCTTCAGGAGTTGGGTGGCATCGAACTACTTAGTGTTGGAGGACGACCGAAACATGCAAGTATTCCGGCAATTAAACACCCCTTATTACTTCCCAAAAATAGCAATTTCACCAAATCTCTAGTCAGACATATACACTTTGATAACTATCACGCTGGTCCAAAGGCTCTAGTTGCCTTAACTAGGCAAACATTTTGGATTGTCAACGCTCGGGAAATCGCTCGCCAAACCGTGAGACAATGTGTGCACTGTGTCAGATACCGACCAAAACTGTTAGAACAAGTCACGGGTGATCTGCCTAAAGAAAGACTTACTCCTTCGCGTCCATATTTGTGCTGTGGGGTGGACTTTTGCGGACCAATTATAACTTATTATAAAATAAGAGGAAAGGTACCTTACAAGACTTGCATCGCTGTCTTCCTTTATTTCTCGTCTAAAGCGGTTCACTTGGAGGCTGTATTCAACCTTTCTACCGATGCTTTTCTTGCTGCCCTTAAGCGAATGCTAGGTCCCAGAGGTCTTCCTAAGGACATATATTGCGACATCGCCACTAGTTTTGTTGGGGTAAAATCCAAACTAATTGAATTGCACAATTTGTTGTTCAAAAATATTTCGAATGATCTAATCAAAATTTGTTGTACTAATGCTAGCATTAATTTTAATTTTATACCCCCCAGGGCACCACACTTTGGAGGAATTTGGGAGGAAGCTATTAAGATCGCAAAAGGCCATTTGTATCGTAGCCTAAGAGGTGCCAAGCTCAACTTCGAAGAGTTAACAACAGCGCTGATAGAAATAGAGGCAATCATTAACTCGCGACCAATCACCCCAATGTCATCAGATCCCAACGACCTTGAAGCCCTGACGTAATACATCCAGGAGCTGCAAAATAGAAGAAAATGGGCATCACCAAGCCCAAATATCAATATCGGAGACCTAGAAATAATTCACGAGGACCATATATATATATATATAGCGATTTACATACGCTATTCCAGGTTCTGACCGACGAGTCCGATTGGTAAGCTGGCAATAATACCCTGTTGAAAGAGAGTACTTTCAAAGGCGGTGGAATGTTTGGGACAGAATATCTTCATAAAAGCAATTGGTCTAATATTTGAATCTCGCGCCTTTACTCGACCAATCGCCATGTTTTTTACATGTTAATTTAAATTTGCTATGACATTAATATTTTTCTCTTTCTCTCTTTATCTAATACAGTACTTTGAAATTGTATAAAAGCCTAGTGTTCAATAAAACTTACTTGTACTTCTTAAGCCATCAATGGTTAAAAAACAGACTTTTATTTTCTCTCGTTAATATCGTCGCTTCCAAAAATATACCTTTGTTAATTCATACAAAAATTAGAACAACGTTGATATTCCTACGATTTAAAGTACACATTAATCGTTGACGGTTTTGTGAAAAGCCACAACCGTACAGTTGCATTGCAACATTTCACAATCACAAATGCTAGAAATTGTTTTAAAAATTGTCACGCGTTAATGAGGCATTTAGAATGTTTCAAGACAGATGGTAAGTTATTAATAAATAAAATAAAAAGTAGAGGGCCTAAAAGGCTACCTTGTGGTATTCCAGAGTTAACTGTAAGGTAATTTGTAATCGTTAAACAATACTGCATGTTAAAAAATATTGAAGCCACAGAACGAAGTTTTCGCTAAAACCAAGATTTTTAAGCTTTTTTAGCAAGATTTTATGTGAGAGTTTGTCAAATGCCTTACTAAAGTCCGTAAAGACGCAGTCAATTTCTTTCTTTTTTACTTGCGATTATAGGAACTATAAGGCAAGTTTAGTATTCTTGAAATTAAAAAAAAAAATGAGATAACAATGAAACATGACATTAAAATTTGTTGTTTAAAAATATTAAATGTGCTTCTTGTGACAATATTGCTGACTACATGATTGACTCTATCATGTGTAGTGGAAATGCCGGAAAAAAATTGACGTTAAATGCATTGACGCTCCATTTAGCACCATCAAATTATTCAATACAAATAAATCATTTTATTACTTTTGTGACGAGTGCGACCCGTTCGTATATAATAATATTGCTTGTGATGTTCTACAAACTTCAAAATATTTGGAAAATTTGCAAAAACAGGTTGTGTTTCTTTCAGAAAAAGTCGACAATATCACTTCTATGCCACAGTTACAAAACAAAATAACAAGAAGTAAAAAACGTAGCTAACGAAACCCAATCTAAACGTAAAAATGACGAACTTGTTGATGACAATTCCGATGAAAATCCGGTGAAGAAAAAGGCTGCTTCGTCAGTATTGACTGATTTTACTTTGTCCCGTGCAGTTGCCAACTTTAACTTTGATAACAACGTACCTACTCCTCTTTTGCTCCGTCCTATGTTACCAACATCATCTATAAATCTGACTACATCAGGAACTTCTTCATTTTCACCATCTTTATCGCTGCCAGCTACAGTTCCTTTTCAATCATCTATTACAATATCGTCTATACCAAATTCTTTAACCACAACACTGACAACAATCCCTACAAATCCAGCGATAACCGCGAATAATAACAACAACAACAACTGCATATCTCCTATCGAGGCTGGACTAAAAATAATAGAAGGGCAAAAAGCATATTTATTTCTAAACTTGCCTTTAAACGAATGCCCTGGACATAAAAAACTACATATATACAAAATAAACTAGGCACAACTCGATATATGTTTGTGGAAAAAATGATTCAACGTAATTACTCTAAATACGCTTCGTTTAAAATAAAAGCACCAGACTCTATATTTCATCTTTTACTTTTAAAGTCGTTTTGGCCTACTGGTATTATTATGCACGAATTTGAAAACAGGAGCACAATAAAACAACACAAGAATTTTCCACAACTTCCGACAATGAGAAATCTCCGCCAAAGCAGCTACAACAACTACTAATATATTATCAAAATGTCAACGGACTAAGGACTAAAACCAACAAGGTTTATACAAATATTTAAATAATATTCCTCATGATGTAATTGTACTGACGGAAACATGGTTGAATTCATCTTTTTTTGATACTGAGTTGTTTGATGCAGCTACCGTAGGAGGAGGTTTATTAATAGCAGTAAGAACCTTTGTTATTTGTTCACTTGCTGATGATTTCTCGCAAACAGCACTGGAAGTATTATGTGTAAAAATAAAAATGTCGTCTAATTATGTTTATGTGGTTGCCACATATATTTTACCCAGCTCTAACATCGAAATTTACGAAAATTTTTGCAATACTTTATACTTATACTTCTCTGATGTAATGAATACTGATGCTGCTGTTATCTCATGCGATTCAAAACTTGTTGAAGAAGATCACCTCCATCCTGCCTTAACTATTTCATCGAATTTTTGTGTTTCCAATGATCTAAATGAACCTAAAGATCAAATTTTTAAAACACGTTAATAAAAAGCGGAAATTCAACGGTTATCCAGCACAAATGATTTATCAAGTTTGTGAAAGCCATTATCCAGAGACAATATCTTACATGTTTGCGGATTATTTTAAAAGTGTCTTTGAAGACTTCCCTTCGCAAAGCACTCCCTCTCCTATTTCTTTTAATACTCAACAATACACACATCTTAATTACATAAACTTTTTTTTTTTGTTTCAGTCCCGGTCTAGATGGTGTACCGTCATATATGTTAAAGAAATGTGTGTCTTACCTATCTTATCCGCTATTTATTCTTTTCAATGAATCACTTCAAAATTCCAAATTTCCTTCTCTATGGAAATACTCTTTTTTAACGCCAATCCAAAAAAAAACTCCGAAAAATTTAATTATAAACTATCGTCCTATAGCGAAATTATCCGCTATTCCTAAATTGTTTGAATCGTTGGTCTGTGACGTTCTATGTTTTAGTTGTTCTTCTGTTATATGTGAAAACCAACATGGTTTTGAAAAAACGAAATCAACCGTCACTAATATATTGCAATTTTCCACTTCTTTTGTATAGAAAGCTTTTGAAAAACACTTGCAAGTAGACTGCATCTTTACAGACTTCAGTAAAGCTTTTGACAAATTGAGTAATGAAATACTTTTACACAAATTAAAAAAACGACTTAACGAAGGCTTTGTTTTATGGATTGCTTCATACCTCAAAGATAGATACTACAGCGTTGTATTTAAGAATAACCGCTCACATCAATTCAATGTTAATTCTGGTGTCCCTCAGGGGAGTCATCTTGGACCTCTGTTGTTTGTTTTATTTATTAATGATCTCCCTTCTGTTTTTACACATTCAATAACATTAATTTATGTCGATGACGTTCGAGCAATTGACAACAACGCAGACTGTGAACAACTGCAGCACGATTTGATTAAATTTTGGGAATGGTGCAATAATAATCGTTTGTTTTTTAAATATTGACACGTGTAAGACAATGTGTTTGCAACGCAAACGTAATTTACTTATTTATAACTATGTGTTGAATTCGTCTAATTTATGTAAATTATCTAGTTTTTCCGATCTTGGAATCCTATTAGACCCAAAACTATCTTTTATCGATCACTATAACCACATCATAAATAAAAGCAAACAAAACACTTGGGTTCGTGAAAAGATTTTCTCGTGAGTTTCGTGATCAATATGTTGTCAAAACTCTCTATGTTTCATTTGTAAGGCCAATCCTTGAATATGGTTGCATTGTATGGGCGCCATACTACTCTATTCATATTAATAGAATAGAAAGCATCCAACGAAGACTTTTAAGATTTTCTCTTCGTTTTGTTCCTTGGTCTGAAAGAATTTTATTACCTCCATACATTCAAAGACTACAACTGATAAACCTCCTTCCCATCTCTTGCTGTTCATAGAGAATATTTGGAGTTCTGCTTTATAACTAAAATAATGAATGGATCTATTTCATCACCAAAAGCTCTTAGTCGAATAAATTTCAATTTGAGTCGGATAAGTTAAATAAGAAATTTGCCTCTTTACACAATATTCAGCAGATCAAATTATGGCGAGAACAGTCCTCTTAATCAATTAATCAAAACTTTTAATAAATGCGCTTCCCTGTTTTTTTGTTCAAATGACAACTTTAAATCCGAAGGCTTTAAATATAATTTCTCTTTTCAAAGGCATTGAAACTTTGTATTCAATTAACTTAGAATTTAGATATTTAAGTATATTAAAGTAGGTACATAATTTATTAATATTTTAATATTAACGTTAGCATTTAACGTATTAATAAACAAACAAACCAAAATTACGGGAAAAGTCTATTAACGGTACCTTTCATATAACGGTTTTTGTAATTTTGGGTTTTCTCGGTAACGGCATTTTTGCATTTCTTTCAAATTTTATATGTGAAAAGACCCAAGAATCTTTTTAATTCTGCATATTTAAATTTTTAATAACCTTTTTTTCTAATAAAAATAAATTTTTGAATTTTTTTTTGAAAAATCAATATTTTTAAAACTAAGCAAAAAAAATTATTTTAAGTTTTATATCACATTAATATAAATAAACTCTAAGAAACTGCATACCAAAATTTAAACAAACCCATTTTTTCAAAAAAAATAAAAATAAAAAACAGGATTTTATCAAAACCAGTCTTAGAATTTTCGAATTTTTTTTCATAAATTCTTTGTTATTTAAGACGTGTTATAGCATACTTCATTTTTACTGAAAACCGTTAAGTATTGTGGTTTTGATACTTTTTATAAGTTCAACGTAAACGTTACTTGTTTCTGTCAAAGATCTTGCTTTCCAGTGTAATCAGGTACATAAGAGCAAGTATGTGCGACCAAGTCATGCCCATTTTTTTAAATACATCAATGTTAATTTCGGTTAGCTCCATAAGAAACGTTACAGTAGAGCGACCTTTGGTAAAACCATTTTGATTAGGAACAATGGCTGATTTGACATAGAAACACAGAGATTCGAAAATAACAGGCTCAAAAAGCTTCGGAATAACAGATAATTTAGCTATTGGCCTATAGTTTTGAATTTCGTCTTTTCTACCTTTTTTGTGTAGTGGAGATTATGAAGGATTTTTTTCAAATACATGGAAATTGACAAGAAAACAAAGAACAATTAAAGAGAGTGGACAGTGAGTGGTATAAGCAAATTATTTGCGCATTTTTTTTAAATAATAGAAGGTATACCATCCGGCCCTGGTATACAATTCTCGTCAAGATTAGATATAAACAACGTTACCGGAATTAGTATTGAAGTTCATATCAGTCAAGTAAGAGAAGGATTTAAAACAGCCAATATTTTGGCTAGTCTCGTCAAGTATATCACAGTTCGAAGTATCACAGTTTAAAGTATCACAGAGATCAGTATCACAGTTAAAGGCACTTTGAAAAAAGTCTGCAAATAATTGTGTAATAACACGAGGGTCATGACTAGTTTTATCGTTTGACTTCAGAACAGACGGATATGGACAAGACTTCCTTTTACTATTTATAAATTTTTTAAGCAATCTAAAAATATTATAAAATACAAAGACCATAGTGTAAACAGATAAACAATTATTGAGACATGAACAATCAATTTGCAATTGCAGCATATTTAATTTGTTAAAATCTGTCTTTTTAAAATTAAAAGTGTAAACGTTTTCATTAAGGTCGTTATAAAATATTGAATCATAAGAAAAAGAGGAAGATAAAGATGGATGATGGTTATCGTCAATTACTAAAGGATCTGTTGATTTTTCCACAACAATGTCTTCATCACAGGTTGCGAAAATGAGATCCAAGGTCCTTCCATTGCAATAAGGAACATCATTAAATTGGTGTAGTTCAAGAGAGTTTAAATCGTCAATTAATTTTGAGTCACCAAATTTAACATGTCCAGTTGGCAACATAACGTTTGTTTCAGGGCATCGTATCCAAACAATATTGCTTAGATTAAAATCGAAGAGGCAGATCAGCTCGTCGTTATATTCTAGTAATTCATTGAAAAAGACAATGAATTCAATAGCTTTGTCATAAATATCACAGCAATTTCCAGGAGCTATATGTACAGCAATAAGGTAAATGTTTTTGTTTTTTTTAGAGATATTTTAACGCAGAAATACAGGCCAACTGTTTTGGCACTGAGTGAAACCCAAATATGTGATAATTCTGACTCTTTGGAATTCATCCTACATGGGTACAGTTTAGTGCCATTATTCTTTCCCTACCACGGCTATGCTTCCTCGGTAGTGGCGTAGATTGTAGTGCCGATATGATTACAAATATTATTCTACTTGGTATGAGAAATTTATTCCAAATTGGCTAAATACTATCAAACCAAAAGTAAATTCTTGGTTTGACTCAAAGTGTAAAGAGGCTATCAGGGTGAGAGAAGTAAGTTTCCGACATTTTAAAGCCAACTCTTCTGAGGAAAATCGGAAGCAGTTTAAACAAGCCAGTAAGACCTGCAATGCTCTTATTCAAAGAACAGTTTTTATACGAACAAAATTTAAGGCAAAAAATAATAACATGTAATAAAGGAAGTAAAAATGTTTGGTCCTTCGTGAAAAAAACATACATATCTCCACTTCGTCTTCGGTTTCGACGCTTGTCCATAATGAAAATTCGGTGGTGAACTCCCAAGCGAAAGCTGATTTATTTGCAACATTATTTGCAGCTAATCCAACGTTGCTTCATTGTGATATGGCTCCTCTTGATAACATAAATGGTTTTATGGAACATATCTTTTTTGGTGTTCATACAGTCGCAAGAGTTATTAAAGTTCTCGATATTCACAAATCCGCTGGCCCTCATAGTATTTCCCCTATAGTTCCGAAGAGGTGTGCTTCCACGCTGGCAAAACCACTGTGTAAGATTTTCCATCTGTCTTATTCAACAGCCATCCAAGAGGATGGAAAACAGCATTTGTCCAGCCTATATTTAAAAAAGGCGTATCTTCACCTCCCTGTACCTACCGAACAATTGCAATTACATCCATTCTTTCCAAGATCATGGAAACGCTGATAAACTATCAGTTTAAGAAATATCTTGAGACACGAAAACTTCTAAATGACCGGCAATACGGTTTTCGTAGCAATAGGTCCACTGGTGATATGATGGTACATCTCACCGAACAGTGGAATCAATCTTTACATCGTTTAGGAGAAAGTAAGATTATTGCACTTGATATTTCAAAAGCATTTGATAGAGTTTGGCATCAAGCTCTTTTATCGAAAATGCGTGCATTTGGAATGGGCGAATCTTTTATTCTATGGATTAGAAATTACCTTTCGGAACGTTTAATTCGCGTTGTTTTGGATGCCTTCCTGTCTGATAGTCACAAAATAAATGCTGGTGTGCCCCAAGGCTCCGTTGTGTCTCCGACACTATTCCTTATTTTTATCAATGATCTCTCGTCTAAGACTTCTAATCCATTAAATTGTTTTTCTGATGACAGTACAATCAGCTTCTCATACTCGTTTCCACATTCACTTCCCTGTTTTTCGGATGTGGAACTGCAACGGCAACGTATGATTAGTTCATTAAATTCTGATCTGGCCAGCATTGTTCAATGGGGAAATATTAATCGTGTGGAATTTAATGCTTCAAAAACTCATACTGCCTGCTGTCGTTAAAGCATAACCTACCCCTCATGCCACTATCCATGAGTGGTACTTGCATCGAGGAAACTGAATAGCTTTGCGTTCTAGGTATGTGTATCACAAACCACCTTCTGTGGAATGAACACATATATGACATCGCCAAAAATGCTGCGAAATGTTTAGGTTTTCTTAGACGATGCAAGAAATAATTCTCCCCGTTAGATCTGGCTACTATTTATATGTAAGGCGTACATTTGCCCAAAGCTTGAGTACAATTCTCATATTTGGGCAGGTGCCCCTGTTACTCACTTGCGATTCCTAGATGGAATCCAGAAAAATGCATTGAAAATGATAGGCAATAAGGATATAACAGAAACATTAGATTCACTAGAACATCGTCGAAATGTTTCCTGTCTCTCCTTAGTCTATCGATTCTTCTATAAAAAATGCTCCAGCGAAATAGCCAGTTGCAGTCCTCGCCTTAAAAGTTTTACCCGTAATACTCGTACCACTTGGAATGCTCATAAATTTACCCAAGAGCCTAATTTCGGACGCACTGTTAAGTAAAGAGACTCATTCTTTAGGCGCACTACACGAATGTGGAATGCTTTACCCGGCTCGATTTTTCCCTTCCATTTCGATTTAAAAACGTTCAAAACCAATGTGCATGGGTACCTCCTTTCATCTTCTATCCAATTTTCCTAAACGCTCGCACTGTGTTTATACATGATAAGGGTAGTAACAACCCCTTGAGTGCGCGCAGATTATAAAAAAAAAGAGAAATTCACTGTCAAGGGCTATAGGAACATGTATTGGCGTGGATACGAAAGAAGATCTTACAGCAATCAAGATTCCACCTCCCTAGGTATCTATATTCGGATCTGAATACCGATCACGTCTAAAAACATTAAATGTGCAGTCGAAAAGTTCACAGTCTTTGATACCAACATACAGCCATGTTCCGGTGAGGGAAATGACGTCATAAGAGCAGGTTATTGTTGAATTTGTTTTTGTCCTAAGTCCTCTCACATTTTGATAGAAAATATTTATTAATGGCGACGATTTGTATGTCTTGTCAGTGTGTTTTGAAAAGGATTGCGAAAATTATTCCTTTTGTTTACAAATTCATGAATAATTATATTATCCGGCCATAATCATTTTTCAAGTAGTTGATTGAATATTTCCTGGGTAACATACAGTTTAAAGGATGTTTACTCATTGCTTTTTGTTTGTAGTTGTTCAATTTTTAATTTGGCATTCGAGAACAGGGAAGTGACGAATTTACAAATATTTTCGCAGCTTGTGGCTGGGTCAAAATTGGATAGAAATAAGCATTTGAACCTTTGTGCTGCCTTAAGTTGGACTTCATTAATCGATAGTATAATAGTTGGCAAATTTGACAAAAGTGGTTGTGTTTGTGATGATGGATTAACTGATCTCAATGCAGTTGCGATATCTGTTGTTTTTGTTATTGAAGAAGGTAAGGTAAACGAAGAAGATGAAGCTATCTCGGTCGAACTTGAACTCGCTAGTATTGAAACTGATGTCGATGGAAGTAGAGTTTGAGGAATTGGAATTAAAATTAAAATTAGTCAGCTTACAAGACAGTGCATGAGATTCAAATATTGACGTAGCCGTTTTTTTAATGGAGGATTTTGCAGAGAGCTTTCTGCATCCAATTCGTCACTTTTTCGTCTAGATGATTTTCTTGGCTTTACGATGGTCGTGGTATTTTTGATTTTTGTATTATTTCTTGTTTGTCTTTTAACGTTTTGTGGTTGTATATCATGCGTTTGAGAAACAGAGGCTAATGTTTCAACTTTTTTAGTCAAATTCAGTAATTGGTTATGTAGATTTTCAAGATTTTTTCTGTTTTCTAGTATATCACAAGATATATTTATGAGAACAAGAGGGTCACACTCGTTGCAGAAATAGTAAAAAGATTTTCAGTCCTTAAATAATAGCTTAATTGTGCTGAAAAGAGCGTCGATATATGTGACGTGAAATAGTTTTCTGCAATTGCCTTGACACATAATTGAGTCAATCATATAGTCTGTGACATTTGACGTTTATATGCAAAATAAAAATAACCAAACAACGTTTTTTTTGTAGTCTCAATTATGCTTACAGCAGAATATGTACTAAAACTGCATTCACCAAGAGTCAGTCCTGTCCCCGTTTTGAATTCGAAATACCGTAACCAGGACAAAAAACGAATATCGTTGTATTCGTTTTGAGTTAACGGTTCAATCTGGCACTGATTTTCCATGTTTTCCGTAGGTTTTATTTATTTATTTATTTATTTATTTGACTATAACTACAGATATATAATTGATCACAGTTATTTGGATTATACAAATAATATTACATTTACATAATTAGTGACGATTTAAATTGAATAAAAGTATAATTTGTTTAAATTTCAATGAAGTAAGATTAAAATCTACGAAGGAATTATAATTATTGAACTGTTTACATAAGAGAGAGAACGGTTCATTATTTAAGTAGTTTAAAGTAGTTTCATGTGTTCGCAAAATTTTATAATTTCGACTTGGACGGAATGGCACATTTAATTTTATTAAGGAAAGCAAATAAGGAGAATTTATATCACCGTTTAAAAGATTAAATATGAATGCAGCATTGAATGATGGCCTCCTTTCCTCGAGCGCATTAAGACCAATCAGTAAAAGTCGCGAACGATATGGTGGAAGATGGTGATGATTATCCCAGTTAAGATGACGGAGAGCAAATAATAGAAACTGTTTTTGAATGGATTCAATGCGGGCAATGTGACAGGAGTAATATGGGCACCAAACTTGGCAACCATATTCCAAGATCGAACGAACCAGTCCAACAAACAGGCTCTTTGTAACATAAGGGTCGTTGAATTCTTTTGACCATCGTTTAATGATTCCTAGACGAACAGAAGCTTTTGCAGTTATAGAGTCGATGTGCATTCTGAAGTCTAATTTTGAATCAAATATTACTCCCAAGTCTATAAAATAATTAACTCTTTCAAGTTTTGAATTATTTATAGAGTATTCATTAAAGAAAACATTTTTAACTCTAGCGAAGGTCATTACTTTGCATTTCTTAGAGTTCAGTGTGAGATAATTCTTATTACACCATTCCTGCAAATGATCAATATCAGATTGCAGTTGAAGGTAATCAGCATTATTTTTATATGAATATGAAATTTTCGCATCGTCAGCATAGAGATGTATATCACAGTATTTTATCACAGAGGGTAAATCATTTATAAAAATTACGAATAACAGTGGTCCCAGGTGGCTTCCTTGAGGCACGCCAGACTTGACATCTATTGCGTTGGATAAATGAGACTTGAACTTAACATATTGAGTACGAGATGATAAGTAACTTGCAATCCATTGCACAAGTTTTGGGGACCAGCGGAAAAGTGAAAGTTTTCTAACAAGCAGCTGATGATTAAGTTGATCGAAGGCTTTGGAGAAGTCAGTGTATATTACATCTGTTTGATGACCATTCATGAATCCTTTTGTTATGCATGATGTAATTTCCAACAGATTTGTAATGGTAGATTTGCCCTTGACGAATCCATGCTGTCTGTCCGATAGATGCGATTTTACACCATGTATCAACTCATGGACTATTATAGATTCCATCATCTTGGGAATAACGCTGAGTTTTGCTATACCTCGGTAGTCACGCATGTTGCATCGGCTTCCTGATTTAAAAAGTGGAATTATAAATGAAGACTTCCAAGCGTGCGGGAAAACGGAAGACGACAAAGATAGGTTAAACAAATAATATAAAGCACTAGCCAAGGAATGACAGCAGATTACTAAAACACAGGAAGGAACATTATCAGGTCCAGTAGAAAATGAATATGTTAACTTCTTTATTGCACTTGTCACATCGTTTTCTTGAATAAATGGCAAGTTATTTGTAATGCTCATGTTAGAGGTAATTTGATGCAGCCCAGCCAACCCATTATTACATTTGTAGATGCCTTTAAACATCTCTGCAAACATATCACAGATCATTACCTCATCATTTGAAGAAATTTGATCCAAATTCATATAGGACGGGAATTCAGCTATTTTTCTCTTATTTTTAACAAATTTCCAAAAAGATGAAGGATTCCGTAATAGGTTAGCTTTCATAGATATTATGTAGTTTTTATATGCAGCCCTTGATTTGACTTGGAATTCTCTTCTTATTCTGCTGAACTCTTGAGCAGTGGAAACTGTAAACTTGAATTTGAGCTTGTTGTGGAGTTTGTTTTTTTTGTTTTTAAGCCTTTTAAGGAAAGGTGTGAGCCAAGGAACACAATTATCAACAATTTTGATGCGGCGACAAGGTATTGTTTTCAAAAAGATACTTTCATAGAAAGTATCAGTTGCTTTACTAGCATCCATATTAAAAAAGACACTATCCCAGTGAAATTGAGAAAGTTCCATATTGAGTTTTTCAAAATCAGTTTTCTTGAAGTCAAATTCATAGCCATGATCGTATTGACTAGCACAAACGGAGGTCGGCATTTCCATTAAAACTTCAAAGCAAGGGTGAAATCTAACATCATCCAATAAAAGGCATGATCTTTGCACCGTTAAGCCATTAACATCATCCGTAAACACGAGGTCGAGAAAATTACCTCTTTCATTTTTAAACGGGTTAACTTGATTTAAGGCTAAAGAGCACATTGAGTCCACAAAAGAAATACTCGTTTCTGATGTCAACGATGTAGGTGACAAAAATTTGTCATCTTCTTGAAGAACGTCCCATTCAATGTCTGGTAAATTGAAATCACCAACAAGTTGTAACCGATCGTTGGGATTCATCAGGGAAACGATGTACTTAATGTTTATAACACATTGATCGTAAAGTTCACAATTCATTTTTGGTGGAATGTAGACACAGACTATAAAAAGTTGGAAAGTTTTGAGGAGAGTTGTAACACATACCATTTCTACGCTTATTGAGGGCATAGAGACAATTTTACAGTTGTAGCAATTTCTAATGGCAATTAGAACTCCACCACCAGACTTTTTACTGCTAGTTAAGGAAGACCAATCTGACCGAAATATTTGATACGAACTACATAGTATTTCATTGTCCAAAATAGACTTATCTAACCATGTTTCAGTAAAAAGTATTGCATCATAGTTAAACCCAAGACTTGAAGCAAACATTGATTTTAGTTTTGTCTTCAATCCTCCAATATTTTGGTAGAACATTGAGAAATAACTCATTGAGTATTTCGTACATTTGACCTCTTTTTGGCTACAGTAGGTCGCTTCCGAAAAGGGTGAACTATTGAGTTTACCGGCCAGAATTTCTCATCATTTAATAATTTAAAAATATCATTATTACGTTTTACATCAATAATGAAGGAGGAGTAGTTCCAATCTACATTCAGCTTCATTTTGCGAATGTTAATCAAATTCCTCTGCGGTTCTTTCTCCCCCCACTGCGGAAGTTGAGGGCAACAGTTCAATACCATCAGATAAGGATCCTGCCGGGTCAGAAATCCTCTCATCCGTAATGGAAGCTATTGAGGAAACCGGTGGGCCGCCAGTAAACTCATCATTGGATTGAACTGTTGGTTGTTTCTGAGGTTTTTTTGATACGGCTACCAATTTATCGTTCTCAGCTTGGGGTTTCGGACCTGAACGGAGAGTTCTAGGTTGCAACAAAGATGGTGACGACGACGATTTCTCCAAGACTTGAGGTTCCCGGTGATCATTTTGTTGCTGAAGAATATTTTCCGTTGGGTTCTTACATCGATACGATCGACTTTCATTTGAAAGCGGTGAAGGCGTCAGCAAAATCAATGGTACTTGAACTTCAGGATTTATTTGCGGACTTTCAATGGCCGTAAAACTTTCACTCATTCTTTCTGACGATAAAACATCGAAATCGAATAACTTTTGAATATCCGAAAATATTGTGGCAACATTGTTGAATAATTTTTGGAGTTTAAGGACTTTCCAATGTAATTTATCCACCGAGATTTTGTCATGCTTAGTACAAAAGTACCGTAAGCCAGCTACAGAAGTGAATTTATCAGCATCCTTACCTTTAATACCTATGCATTTAGCATGAACTAGTTGCAAGCATACGGCACAAGAAACTGTTACATCACTAGAGGTTTTTTTACAGACAAGACAGCTTAAGGAATCCATATTCAAAATACGAAGGGCGTTTTACGTGAGCTACACAAAAAAAAAATATAATAATAACAACAAAAAAAAAGTTGGCAACCCTTTAAATTGGTATTCCACGGGTCGAATTAAATGGGTTTTTCACAAAAATTACTATAACTTAGGAAATACGCTAAGCACAGAAATCGTTTACCACTTATTGAAAAGCTGTTGATATGTCCTTTCAGATTTTAAATTTTGATTGTTTTCAAAACTTAAATTTTAAAATTAAAAAATCAAAATAAATAATATTTGATATAACAGTGAATTGTTCACTTAGAGTTCACTTAGAGTATTTGCTTTAAAGGAAATAAGATTTCTTAGAAATTGCAAAAACTAAGCACTGCATCACCACAAATTTCAATTAAAATGAGAAATGCAACAACTATAAATAGATTGTTAGTGTTTATAATATTTAAGATCGGTTTATAACCACATAGAAACGCGAATTACTCGGGAGCAAATGATAGGTTGACTATCTAAATCGAGGTTTTGCATAGCTTATTCACAAGCTTGGAAATATGCATTTTCCTCATATTGTGCGCAGGCAGAGCCTTCAGGGAAGTTTTGTTGTCTCTGTTTATGAGACGAGGCTTGATATGATGATTTTTGCAACTTCTGGCCAATATTCAAATTTCTTATTTGTGGGCTGCCGGTTTGGGCTTGTGATTTTAACGTGATTTTGGTATGGTCTATAGGAATGAAATTGATTTTGATTCAAATGTTGTTGATTGCTGGGAAAATGTTGATTGTATACCCGGTGACTGCCAACAAAAGAAGCCTGTTATGGTTTAATAGAAGCAGACGCAGCGTCAGCGAAATCTAGTGTGGGAACGTTATTTATGATTCTGCACATATTTCTAAATTGCTGTTGTTATCTCATGCGATTCAAAACTTGTTGAAGAAGATCACCACCATCCTGCCTTAACTATTTCATTGAATTTTTGTGTTTGATCTAAATGAACCTAAAGATCAAATTTTGAAAATACGTTGATGAAAAGCGGAAATTTGACGGTTATCCAGCACAAATGATTTATCAAGATTGTGAAAGCCATTATCCAGAGACAATATCTAACATGTTTGCGGATTATTTTAAAAGTGTCTTCCCTTCGCAAAGCACTCCCTCTCCTATTTCTTTTAATACTCAACAATACACACATCTTACTTACATAAACTTTTCAATCTCCGAAGTTTCCATAAATGATAACATTTTGAAACTTGATGAATGTTTCAGTCCCGGTCCAGATGGTGTACCGTCATATATGTTTTTTTTTTTTTTATAATTAACGCGCGCACAAGGGATTATGTGTTTCCCTTTTAATGTAGAACACACTGCGCGGGCATTACGAAGATAGGGAGGGGAGAGATAGGAGGTGCCGATTAACATTGGTTTTGAATGTTTGTAGATCAAAATGGCAAGGGAAAATCCCGCCGGGTAAACTATTCCAAATTCGTGTCGTTCGGCTAAAAAAAGAATCCCTATATTTCACGGTACGTCCGAAATTGGGCTCAAGGGTGAACTGATGGGCATTCCTAGCAAGACGAGTATTACGGGCGAAACTTTTAAGGGGAGGAATGCAGCTGGCTACCTCGAGTGAACATTTTTTATAAAAGAAACGATAAAATAAGGAAAGACATGAAACATTGCGTCGGTGTTCGAGAGGGGCAATTGTTTCAGCGGCAGTTCTATTTCCTATCGATCTTAACGCTCGATTTTGTATTCTATCAAGCAGGTGAAGCGATGTTTGTGAAGCACCTGCCCACAGGTGGGAGTTATACTCGAGTTTAGGGCGTATAAACGCTTTATAAATTGTAGCCAGATCAGATGGGGAAAAATACTTACACCGATACAGAAAACCTAAGCACTTAGCAGCATTCTTAGCGATTTCAAATATATGGTCGTTCCAACGGAGGTCGTCGTTGACACACATACCGAGTACTGAGAGCTTTTCGGTTTCTTCGATGTAAGTGCCATTCATGGACAATGGCATTGGGGGAATGTTTAGCTTTAACGACAGAAGACAGCATTGAGTTTTCGAAGCATTAAACTCCACACGATTCCTATTACCCCATTTGACAATGCTGTATAAATCGGAGTTTAATGAGCTTGACATACGGCACCGTTGCAACTGTACGTCCGAAAGCGAAGGACGTGAATTATCGAACGAATATGAAAAGCTGAGGGTAGAGTCGTCAGCAAAACAGTTAAGTGGATTAGAAGTAACAGACAGGAGATCATTTATAAAAAATGAGGAAAAGAGTCGGAGATAGAACAGAGCCCTGGGGCACACCAGCATTTATTTTATGGGAATCAGACTTGAATCCGTCCAATACAACTTGTATTGAACGGTCCAGAAGATAGCTTCTAATCCAACGAACAAGAGTATTATCGATCCCAAAAGCACGCATTTTCGATAAGAGAGCTTCATGCCAAACTCTATCAAATGCCTTGGAGATATCAAGAGCAATAATCTTACTTTCACCAAAGCGATGTAAAGATTTGTTCCACTGTTCGGTGAGATATGCCATCAGATCACCAGTGGAACGGTTGCTGCGGAAGCCATAATGACGGTCATGGAGAAGCTTACGATCTTCGAGATATTCCTTAAGCTGACGGTTAATCAGTGTTTCCATGACCATAGAAAGAAGGGATGTCAGTGCTATGGGTCGGTAGGAGGAGGGGGAGGATGGGTCACCTTTCTTAGGGACGGGCTGGACAAAAGCTGTTTTCCATCTTCTAGGAAAGATTCCAGAAGAGTGAGAGCGATGGAAAAGCTTACGCAGTGGCTTTGCCAGTGTGGAAGAACACCTCTTTAGAAGAATCGGGGGTATACCATCCCGGCCAGCGGATTTGTGTATATCGAGATCTTTGAGAACTCTTGCTACTGTACGAGTGCGGAAAAAAATCTGTCCCATGGAAAAATTTACATTCTCAAGTACAGGAGGGGCAACGTTGCTATGCGGCAGCGTGGAGCTAGCAGCGAAATGGGCGGCGAGCAAGTTTGCCTTCTCTGAAGAGTAAACAATTGGTTTGTTACCGTCAATGAGCGTTGGAGCCGAAGATGTTGAGGAGTTTTTAATATTTTTTACAAATGACCAAAAAATTTTACTGCCTTTGGGACACTGCAGAATTTTTTGCCGTAATTTTTGGTCATGCAAAAATTTGGTTCGTTCAATAACGGAGTTGCATGAGTTTCTTGCTTGTTTGTGCTTTTTCCGATTTTCCTCTGTAGGGTTGGCTTTGTAAGAACGGAAACTTACTTCTTTGAGCCTGATAACTTCTTTACACTCAGAATTAAACCAAGACTTTTCTTTAGGTTTGATGCTTTTTACTCTGTTTGGAATAAAAGCACGCATCCCTAGAAGAATCACATTTGTGATCAATTCAGCACTGGCATCAATGTCACTATCGAGGAAGCATAGTGACCAGTTAAAGTTTCGGAAAAAAATATTCAGGCCGTCCCAGTTGGCTTTCTCGTATTGCCAAACGGTCCTGGTGGGAAGTTTTTCTTTAACTGGATGGGTAGAGGATGAGAAATTAGCTGAAATGACACAATGGTCTGAAGTGCCAAATGGAGAAGTTACACTAATGGTATATTTATCAGGGTGAGAAGTAAGAAACAAGTCAAGAGTATGGGCGGCTTGCCCAGCAACATCCGGTATACGCGTTGGCACATCGATCAGTTGGGTAAGGTGTTGTAACCCGGCAAAGAGCTCGACATACCTTCCTTCGGGTGTTGTCTGACCAGAATAGCGGAGCCAATTGGAATTGTGTACATTGAAATCGCCCGTAATAACGATTTCAGTGCGAGGACAAAGGGAAACAATTTTCGAGATGGAATCAGACAGCGCATCAAACTCGTTACAAGTGGAATTGCTGTCGAGATTTGGACTCCTGTAAATAAAACAATAATGAATGACATGCTTGCGGACAGTGAATTTGAGCCACAAGAAGTTAAAGTCCGTGTTGGAACATTGCCCATATTGGGGAAGGCTCTGGCAAGCAATATCATTCTTAACATAGACCACGAGACCATGATGGGAAAAGAGTAATGGCACCAAGCTATACCCATGTAGAGCAAACTCTGATAAATCAATATTTACTCCAACCTGGGTTTCACTTAATGCCAAAACAGCTGGCCTGTATTGAACAGTGTAGACGTACAGGTTAAAGAAATTCTTTCTTATACTACGAACATTGGAATACACGACACAAAAATCACTTACCATTTCAAAATACTTACACACAAAACACAATTCTGACTAAGTCGAACCATGCAGTGAAAATCCAAAATTAATCTCTGTAATAAACAAACTGTCTTAGGTGTTATGCCCATAAGACAGCTTGCATACAAAAAATCAATTTAAATATTCAGCACAATAGGACAAACTCAGATGCCCTTATCCATTTACCGCAAGCATACGATGCCTACAGTAGATAAGAAAGAGGCAGTTAAGCTAAGCACAAAGGGTTGGGACAGATAGGAGGATAATTTGATTTGTTATGCAAGTGTGTATTATTTTTTTTTTTTTTTTCTTCCACAGCGCGAATGGGCATCTTATCGTCTTCCAACGACACGAGTGGATATTGTTATTTTCTTTACAGCACACGCGAGGGGTTTTTGCCAATTTCTCAAACGAGTGTGTAATATTATTTTTTTATCACTCGCGATAACAATGCGCAATAATTTTTTTTTTTTTTTGACTTTTGTGTAATTATTTATGCGCGCACCTCGACTTGACGTCCGGCCTCTATGAGCTTAAGATCGACACTCTTAACTGACATTGCGTCGGTGTTCGAGTGGGGCAATTGTTTCAGCGGCAGTTCTATTTCCTATCAATCTTAGCGCTCTATTTTGTATTCTATCAAGCAGGTGAAGCGATGTTTGCGAAGCACCTGCCCAGAGGTGGGAGTTATACTCGAGTTAAGGGCGTATAAACGCTTTATAAATTGTAGCCAGATCAGATGGGGAAAAATACTTCTTGCACCGATACAGACAACCTTAGCACTTTGCAGCATTCTTAGCGATCTCAAATATATGGTCGTTCCAACGGAGGTCGTCGTTGACACACATACCGAGTACTGAGAGCTTTTCGGTTTCTTCGATGTAAGTGCCATTCATGGACAATGGCATTGAGGGAATGTTTAGCTTTCACGACAGAAGACAGCATTGAGTTTTCGAAGCATTAAACTCCACACGATTACTATTACCCCATTTGACAATGCTGTATAAATCGGAGTTTAATGAGCTTGACATATGGTACCGTTGCAATTGTACGTCCGAAGGCGAAGGACGTGAATTATCGAACGAATATGAAAAGCTGAGGGTAGAGTCGTCAGCAAAATAGTTAAGTGGATTAGAAGTAACAGACAGAAGATCGTTTATAAAAATCAAGAAAAGAGTCGGAGACAGAACAGAGCCCTGGGGCACACCAGCATTTATTTTGTGCGAATCAGACTTGAATCCGTCCAATACAACTTGTATTGAACGGTCCAGAAGATAGCTTCTAATCCAACGAACAAGTGTATCATCGATCCCAAAAGCACGCAATTTCGATAAAAGAGCTTCATGCCAAACTCTGTCAAATGCCTTGGATATAGCAAAAGCAATAATCTTACTTTCACCAAAGCGATGTAAAGATTTGTTCCGCTGTTCGGTGAGATATGCCATCAGATCACCAGTGGAACGGTTGCTGCGGAAGCCGTACTGACGGTCATGGAGAAGCTTTCGATCTTCGAGATATTCCTTAAGCTGACGGTTAATCAGTGTTTCCATGACCTTAGAAAGAAGGGATGTCAGTGCTATGGGTCGGTAGGAGGAGGGGGAGGATGGGTCACCTTTCTTAGAGACAGGCTGGACAAATGCTGTTTTCCATCTTCTAGGAAAGATTCCAGAAGAGTAGGAGCGATGGAAAAGCTTACGCAGTGGCTTTGCCAGTGTGGAAGAACACCTCTTCAGAAGAATCGGGGGTATACCTTCCGGGCCAGCGGATTTGTGTATATCGAGATCTTTGAGAACTCTTGCTACTGTACGAGTGCGGAAAAAAATCTGTCCCATGGAAAAATTTACATTCTCAAGTACAGGAGTGGCAACATTGCTTTGAGGCAGCGTGGAGCTGGCAGCGAAATGGGCGGCGAGCAAGAAATGTGTGTCTTACCTATCTTATCCGCTATTTATTCTTTTCAATGAATCACTTGAAAGTTCCAAATTTCCTTCTCTATGGAAATACTCTTTTTTAACGCCAATCCAAAAAAAAAAGCTCCGAAAAATTTAATTATAAACTATCGTCCTATAGCGAAATTATCCGCTATTCCTAAATTGTTTAAATCGTTGGTCTGTGACGTTCTATGTTTTAGTTGTTCTTCTGTTATATGTGAAAACCAACATGGTTTTGAAAAAAAGATATCAACAGTCACTAATTTATTGCAATTTTCCACATTTTGTATAGAAAGTTTTTGAAAAACACTTGCAAGTAGACTGCATTTTTACAGACTTCAGTTAAGCTTTTGACAAATTGAGTAATGAAATACTCTGAATTTCATTGATATCCAAAACCGTTTTTGTTTTATTTAAAAAAACTTTTGTAGCGCCCGTTACTTGACAGCACTGCAACTACAAGTTACACAAACAACACCAATTTCGCTCAGCTACAAAAATATTCATCGCATACACACTTTTTGGCTTTAATAAAAAGGAACCAAGAACAGTTAATTTTTCTTCATTCATTCTCTGCAGCATGTTTGTGTATCTTGCCATAGATACAAAATATTGAAATTCCCAACACAAACAATGTTTATGATGTGGAAAACTTCATAGGGGCGCTTTCTCTTAGGAGTCTAATCGTAAGGCATACGCTGTTTCAGGTTGGGGTATGAATAATATGTATGTCTATGCTTCCTCCCACCTTCCCTCGTAAAGTACATATTCTACCAACAGAGTTAACGTTACCATATAAAAACAGTAATGTATAGCTTTTTTATTGGTTTTATTCATAGCATTTTCAGTTTTGAAGCTTTTTAGAACAAATTTAGTAGTGTGAAAGGGTAGGTGTTGTCAGAGTTGTCTTTTGGTAAGTACTAATAGTTTGAAAATCATTAAAATGCTGTTATATTTTTTGGCTTTTGGTATTTAAGTAGAAGGAAGTTATTTTCTTGTATTGTAATCAGCATTGCTCTTCGATATGCCGCGATTTATAATGATAAGAACAGAAACCCTGTTAGAGCTTTTAATTGAAACAGAAATAATATGCAAGTCAATGTAACCAGACTTCCATGTACTGACAATTTTTATTAGGCATTAAATATTATATTGTTTCTTCGAATTACTATGTCAAAAACGTCAACGATATTCGTAAGCTCGACTCGTTGACTTTATTCAGAATTTGTAACCATTGTTTTTTAAAGTTCGGATGTTTTCAAGTTCTTTTTGCAAAACTAGTAACTAGTAACGGAGTATATTAACGTTACTCAAGTCCCAAAAGAATTTATCCTTTTCTGATGTTAATAAAGTTGTCATTTAAAAAAAGTAATCAATTCAATAACCTTCCGCTTTAACATGCAATTAAACTGAGTAAAAAATCTACTTTCTCTACCAAAAAAAAAAGAAAACAAAATAGTATTGGTAGGTATTCAAACGACGAAGGTTTTTCTTAACTCATATTTTCAAACCACACCTGTAGTTTAGTAAAAAAAATATTAAAAAAGCGGAAGAAGATGTTCCAAGGACAGACATGAAGATAAATATTAATATAAAATTCGCAAAAGTGGTAACAGTGCAGTGTGGTCATGAGTAGAGAGTATTAATGAGTATTTTAAGGAAATGACCCTACAGTTGTGGGCTTCGACCTTCGATTTGTTGCAAAACTTTTACCAAAGGCGGCCACAAGAATGATACAAATAGTCTGATTCTGATTTACAATAATAGCGGAAGCGGCTTCCAAGTTTTCGTTGTTGTGCAGATGCAGAGTGGAAATGACTGAATTGTTTACATCCTGCTTCTGAGTATTAGTATACCATAGAAGAAAGCAGAGGGAGTTGTTCTTATTGGTTTTAGTAGGGTGATGGGGAGGGTAATATTGGAGTAGTGACAAAAACTAAACAGAAACGACTAAGCAGGACGTAGAGGATGGGGAACGTCACTGAGTTGAATAAAATCCCTGGTCTTTCGACCGTATCCAGCCGTGTTGTGCGAATAAATCGCTTCCTAATCGTAAATAAGTAAAAATGGGAAATAAAATAACAAAAACGAAAGCCAAGCGGATGATGAATTTGTGGGCCCGATGTTTCGAAAGCCGGTGATGGCACAACATTTGTATGTGCCTCGTAATATTTGGATTTCTTTTTACTTGCAAGGCAAGTTATGCATTCGTTAAAAAAAAAATTTAACAATAAAACATAACATTACGATGATAGAGAAGTCAAAAAAAGTGGGTCCGGAAATTCCGTCCGTCTTTCTGTCTGTCTGTCTGTGTGTCTGTCCGTATCGATATCTACAGCCTAAACGTTTGGGTCGATTTGATTCAAACAGGGTATATAGTATTTTTAGAGTGCTCTCCTTGGCTGTTTTTCGAATTGGCATTCTAGCTCCAAAACTAACGGTACCTGCCATATAACTTTTAATGAAAAACTTATTTTCCTCGAAAACGGCTCCAACGATTTTGATAAAACTTTCAAAATGATATTTTTTATGCAAAATCTATCTTCTAGTTTTAATTGCTTTGTCAGAAAAAGTTTTATAATGGTACCTCCCATATGACCGTTTTTTTTTAAATCAGACTTTCTCGTTAATTAATTGACGGATTTTGATGAAATTTTCAAAATATGTAGTGAATAATATCGCTTATTAAAATTTGCAAAAACATTTTTTTTTTAATTTTTAATAATTTAAAAAAAATATTTTGTTTATTGAATATTTTGAAAAAGGTTTTATAATTTTTTTTTAAATTTTTCTCCTAGTATAAGCTATAGATTTGTTTTGAATTGACATACTCAAAAAAATATAAAATATGTTTTCGAAAAGTTTAAAAAAAAAAACATTTTTTTGAAAAAAACAAAATCAAAATTAAACTGAAAAAAGTCCTTTATATCTTTCTATTAGCAAATTATATTATAAACAGTAAACAACAAGTGGAAAGATAATACACTAAAAAACTGCAAAAGCTAACAATCCTATATATTTATGTGTTTATCCCTTTATCGTGACGCATGTTCAAGCTTCAAACCATAACGATTCTAAAGAAGTTGCACGTCAAAAAAACATTAAAATTAAATCTTTGTCAAAAAGACGCCTGTACCTAAAAAGAATTAGCCCACGGGAGCAAGTACGTGCGACCCAGTCGTGCCTTTTATTTCTAAATACCACCAGGTGCTGCCTTAGGCGAAACAATTTTGAATGTGGTTTTACGGACTAGGTGAGCAAATAGTTACATACATATTTATATGCACATCGCACACGTGACACGCAGTTACGTTTCAAATTAAGTTTTCATACATATGCAATGAACAGATTCTTACTAATTCTACGACGGAGAGGGATTATGCAAGCAAACCCACTCAAAAAGCAAATAAATCAGGGGCCGAATTACCGCATCAGTTATCGAGCAATAAGTGACTGAATTGTATGTGTTTGGCATTACCGCTCACGTTATCGAGCGAGCACTATGTTACCATTTTTTGACATTTCCACTTCAGCCTTCGAGCAGATTTTCATTCGATAGATAAAGTGCTCACTGATTGTTACCTTAACGAAAATATATGAACTTTTATTATGTTGTCGTTGGTTGTTAGATATTTCTGCTCAAAATTTCAAATGTTTTACATTCGTTTAATGAATATGAATCATTTTACATGTTAAAATAATTACAAAATGTTCACCTTCTTTTTAATGGCAACACTGAAATTCTTTTATCCATAACAAAATGTATCCTAACGACATCTGTTAGGCAATAGAGAAATCAATAAATACAACATTAAGTTGAATAAAGCTAGTACAATTTATAATAGTTAAACGATACGTCAGACTACGAATGCCATCATCGATCATCCCAAAGTGGTAACTCGTGCATTCGATCACTGATGGCACTCACTCAATGGTTCACTGAAGCCCTAATTCGGCCGCAGGCATAGAGTAAATATATTATATAGAGGAAAATCTTTCGTACGTTCCACGCCTCAACACCTTCAATTTTCGTTGTTGCTTTGGTATATCATTCATTGTGTTTCGTGTTCTCTTTTGTATATCATTCATTGTCCGCTGTACAAAAAAAAAGAAAAAGAAAAAAACGATGAGGTGAGTTTCTAAAACGTCAACAACAACAGAAAACAAGTTAAAGTTATAGCTTAGATACAAAAAAATAGTTTTCGATAGAAGATTTTATTAAAATATACATATAACAATATGAACATTGAAGCAAATTGTTTAGTGAATATTGTGTAGTGATACATTGTATCTGAACTGCTATAGTACTATCATGGTGACATGTGGACCGTGGCGTTCCAAGCGGCTCTAGGTAAAGTTAACTCGGTAAATTGAAAGAGGCGAACGCGGCGAACAAAGAGAATTCTAAGAGAAACTCTGTGAACATGTACTTTCCTCTTTGCAGTTTGCAGTTTATATAAGTTAACGACAATTTTGTTGATGCATGCAAATACCATACCAAGAGCATGCATGAGGTGTATGCATCCAGCGAGACGCATTGTCAGCGAATTGCTGCACGAACGAAATGAAACGAGAGATCACCTGTGGGACTGTGGGAACGACAAACAGTGCAGAGCTTGGGTGAAATTAGTATTTAAGCTGTAGAATTAAAGTTATTTTTGTTCATTCTTGTGTTCATAGGCAGAAACGCTGCCCGTTTGCAAAATAAATCTTTTTTAAAAAGTAAAAAAAACTTATTAAAGTTTAATTGGCGCCCAACGTGTTTGGCCCGGGTAAATAAGTGCAAATAAGTTCGCGTATCTTAATCCGCTTAAGTCGGCCTAAAGCAGCTCGCCGCGGTGAAAATAAAAGCAAACAGTTCGCGTATATTATCTCGTGTAAGTCGACCTAAATAGCTCGCCACAGTGAAAATAACGTGTGCACATATTAATCCTGGGACCAGAACCTTTTGGCTAAAATCTGTAGATCGACAGCCGACAACGAGGGAGAGCAAAGAAGTAAGTAATTTCAACTAAGAAAGACGAAAAGGAAACCAGCCCCTTTACCAGCGTTGTTATCGTTACCCTAACGTAAGCTAGAATAAGAATTGTAAAAATTTAAGAAATTTTATTTGAATTAAAACTTACATTTATATATATAATAATATAATAAAGAAAATATTAATTTATTCATTAATTTGCAAAAACAATATTATATTATTTGAATTAAAATTTGCAATGTTAATTAACGTAAAGAAAAATACAAAATTAATTTACTCATATAAACTACGTAAACAAATTAGTTTGTAATAGAAGTGATAAAAAAAAAACAAGCTACTGCCCGTAAAAGTTGAGGATCAGTAATTTTCATTATTAGAAGCATTCCGATATAATTTTTTTTTTGAAAATGCTAACCAGAAATCAAAAAGCCATCGGGAGTAAACCTGGTGCAAGTGGTGATTTGGATAATCAACCAATCCAATCCAATCCAATCCAATCAACCAATTGAGCCGTCTCATAATTATGAACAAAATCAAAATGGAAGTGGTCCATTTGGGGATTCGAACGCGTCGTTCCAGTCCACCAGTGGCTTTCAGATTGGTACTGGGATACCCCAGGCCACCCCTGAATTAGAATTACTAATAACAAGTATAGTCACGCGGGTTGTTGAAGGGCAAACATGTAGGGTTATGTCTAATTCTCCACCAAACCCTGTTTCCCAGAACGTGGAAGCAATTACTACCCAAGTGCGGGATAGGCTGACTCTCTCAGATTCAGACACTATTCCAGGAATAGTAAGAAGTATTAGAGATTTTTCCGGCGATCCAGGGGAGTTCAGCTCCTGGAGGAAAAGTGTTGAGAGGATAATTGGAATTTATGAGCAACTCAAGGGAACCCCTAAATATTTTGCAATACTGAACGTAATTAGAAACAAAATTACTGGCAACGCAGACATTGCTTTAGAGTCATTTAATACTCCTTTAGATTGGGATAGCATTTCCCAATGTCTGGTACAGGGGGGGAAAAACCAAGAATATTATAACACCATATATTCCCATCTTTCCTTAATTCTTAATAACATTTTTTGCATGAACATACCCCCAGAGCCTATGAAAGTGCTTACAGAAACTTATCGGAATAAAGCCCTAGACACGTTCATTAGGGGATTGAGAGGAGATCTATCAAGACTACTTGGTATTCGGGAACCAACTGATCTCCCTCATGCACTTAGCTTGTGCATGAAGTTAGAAAATCAAACCTATAGAACAAGCCAGGCACATACGTCTAATAGTTCAGCAAGGAAACCCAGTTATGAACCCCCAAGGAAATCAAAGCCAAATTCCTTTAATCAATTTCGTTCCTTTCCACAGCAAAATTCAGGCATTCACTTTAATGGTAACCCTTCCCAGAACCTTTATAGACCCATTAACAATAATAATAATCCCACTTTTAATAAAATTCCAATAAAAAAGAGCCTGTCACCCAAGGCCCGTCCGCACAAATAAGAAATATTCACTTGAGAAACCAGCAGCAATATGGTACAAATCTTGCTCGCCCATCTAATAATTTCCAGCACCGCCCATCTAATAATTTCCAGCACCGCCCATATAATAATTATCAGCACCGACCGAACGATAACTATAACGGCCCACAACAAAATTTCCACATATCGGAAACTTTAGAAAATCCTGATGTGTAATATACTCAGTATGAACAATACGTGGCAGATTCTGATAATCTTTACGAGCAATCCTTAGAGGAATATGCTCAAAAATTACCCGATTCACCTGGTGAATCACAATGTCAAGATTACACTGACATCCATTTTTTAGGCTAAGCGATTCCTCGCTCCCCTATTTTGAATGTCGCACAGGGAGCGGGGATATACTAAAATTCCTCATTGATACAGGATCTAGTAAGAATTACATTAGACCTGACCTTGTCATAAAACCTATCGATAATGAACAAATTTTCTATGTAAAATCAATAGCTCATGACGTAAAAGTTCGCCAGCATATTCTTATAAATTTATTTGACCTAAGGAACATACCACTTAAATTTTTCCTTTTACCATCCCTTAAAACGTTTCACGGAATATTAGGGAATGACAGCTTAAAACAACTCTCTGCAGTGATCTATACCAAGGAGAGCTTCATGTCAGTGTAATAACTTAATTAAACAACTTAAAGCGCAATCTGTAAATTCGCTTGATATAACTTCTCTTTCAGAGAAATTCTCAAATGTAACACCTTCACAGAAAAATTTACTATGCCCTATTCTTCAAAATAATTTGAGTTTATTTGCGGATCCCGATGAAAGATTGACATACACCACTAAAATAGTCGCAGAAATTCGAATGTCTACCAAAGAGCCCGTTTATAGTGGACATTATCCATTCCCTATGTCCCTAAATTCCCAGATTCCACTGGGGCCAAACAACACCGAATTTTTAATAGACTATAGGAAATTAAATACAGTCACTATCGCGATAGATATCCTATACCGGATATTAATATGGTCATTTCACAATTAGGGCAAAACACTTTCTTTTCGGTCCTCGATTTAAAGAGTGGATTCCACCAAATCCCCTTAAAGGAGGCAGATATCGAGAAAACATCATTCTCGATTAATAATGGAAAATACGAGTTCGTACGGTTGCCGTTCGGCCTTAAGAACGCTCCGGCAATATTCCAGAGAACTCTCGATGACATACTTCACGAACATATTGGGAAGTTTTGTCAGGTATATATAGATGATATAATTATCTATAGAAAAAATGAAAACGAGCATGCAGAGCATATAGAAATATTTTTTAACACCCTAAATAGAGCGCATATGAAAGTACATTTGGATAAATGTAAGTTCTTTCAACGCGAAGTAGAATTCTTAGGATATGTTATTTCAGCAGGCGGTATTAAAACAAATCCAGATAAAATAAAAGCGATCTTGGATTTCCCTATGCCGGGAACTCTTTAACAACTACGATCTTTTCTTGGTCTTTCAGGGTATTATAGACGCTTTGCTAATGACTATGCAAAGCTTGCTAAACCCCTGAAAGCCCTCTTAAGGGGGGAGGAAGGACGAGTTTCAAAAACCAAATCGTCCAAGCTACCCGTTCAACTTAACGAAGAGGCTATCGATGCTTTCTACAAACTAAAAAGTTCCCTTGTTTCCCAAGAAATAATCTTGGCATACCCGGATTTTTCAGAGCCTTTTGATCTTACTACCGATGCCTCGAATTTTGCACTCGGAGCCGTACTTGAACAAAAAGGCAAACCTATAACCTTTATTTCAAGAACACTATCCAAAACAGAAGAACATTTTGCTACCAGTGAGAAAGAATTATTAGCTATTATATGGGCTCTAAGTTCCCTTAGCAATAAGAATAGTAACACCAAAATGAAAAGGTGGAAGGCTAGGCTGGAAGAGTACAATTACGAGCTTAAGTACAAACCTGGGAAAACTAATGTGGTGGCAGATGCTTTGTCTAGAGCACCTACTCACCCTGATGTTAATTCCTTAACCGTAAAATAGCGACGAGAGTTCTGGCCAAGATCTTATAAAATTCGTTGATGCACCCATAAACGGATTTAAAACCAAATCTTACTGTCAATAGGCAACACTCCTTCATATAAATTCAAAATTATTTTTCCTACCTATCACCGGCATATAATAGTAGAAGTAAATTACGATCAAGAAAGAATAGTTCAAATTCTAAAGAAATATCTCAATCCAAGTGTCACAAATGTAATTAAAACAGAAGAAAACATATTAGGATTAATACAAGAAATATACCCAACACACTTTAGGCAATACAAAACGCGTTTCTCCAAGAATATGGTTACAGACCTAATAGATGAGAATGAACAGGAAGACGAGATAATAAAAGAACATAACCGTGCTTATAGGAATGCACGCGAGAATAGAATGCAAATTTCCAAGAACTTCTTTTTCCCTTATATGAAAAACAAAACAGATAGAATTGCTAAATCTTGCAAAATTTGCAAGAAAAATAAGTACGAAAGACACCCTTGTAAGCCTGAGTTACAACCGACTCCCATTCCAGAATTCCCTGGACAAATAATTCACATAGACATATATTTCACAGACAAAAAGGTAATTCTAACAGCCATTGATAAATTTTCTAAGTATGCCCTGGTCATGGACAACGAAAAAGCTTTGGGGTCAAGTTCTATAACCTTTATGCTAGAAAATATGTTTGGTATACAAGTTTTTAAAGCACCTCCCTATACCAGCCGTGTGAATGGACAGATTGAAAGGTTCCATTTAACCCTTTCTGAATTGATCCGATGTCTCAAAACAGACAACATTCACTCTACCTTTTCTGAATTACTAGATAGAAGCATTTATGAATATAATAGATCTCTTCACTCTACAGTCATTAAAAAACCCGTCGATATATTTTTTGGTAGGCTATTGCTTAATAATACTGAAGACCTTGAGAACTCGAGACGAGAAACTGTTCAAGCGATTCAAAAGAAACAAAGAGCTGATTTAAGTTACCATAATAAAGGAAAACAACCTTTAAGAATCTATCGTGTAGGAGATATTATTTACGTCAAAACTAATAAAAGAGTAGGAAATAAGTTAGATCCTAGGTATAGATATATATATATATATATATAGTAAAGAAATAGTAACCGAAAACCATAATTCCACAGTTAAAACGAAATCAGGCAAAGTTGTTCATAAGAGTCTGATCAAAAATTAACTTTTATTCCAACAGGGCACTAATCACTCTATGCGGTGTGGAAGTTCAAATACTAGATTATTCCAGCTCTCAGCTGATAAAAATAAACACGGGAACTGCAAAAGTACAGAATTGTACTTTCAAAATCGTTCATATAATATCATTGGAAGAATATGGCGACTTAATTATAAGATTGGAAGAAATGCTAAAAACAAATCCAAATCACTCCTTTTATCCAATTTTACAATTCGAAATTCAAAGAATAAAGAGTCATTTACAAAGGCTCCAAATAAAAACAAAAGACAAACGGTCCTTGAATGGAAATGGATAGTGGGAAATCCCGATCACCATGACCATGAAATAATTAAGAATAAAATTAATAATGTACTAAAGAACAATAACAAACAGGCTGTCATCAATAGAATCACAATAAGTAAAATTAATGAAATGACCAATATGACAAATAGAATTTTTAAAATTGTTAATGAAAAAAGTCAAGACAAAGAAATTTGGGAAATAAAGTATAAACTTGAAATTATTAAGGAGGAAATTGTGAATGTCGCCTATGCTATCCATTGGGCTAAGGCAAATATTATCAATTCTTACATTTTAATCAGTTCCGAAATTAAACTAGCTGAACAAGTCCTTAAAAACATTCCCTTTTTGAACATAGATGAGGCATTCGAATTTGCTAATGTAAGAATTGCTTTTGACAGAAAAAAATATTATTTATATAATTAGTTTACCGACCACAAGCCCAACCATATGTAACTCTTTTTTACTTAATTCAGTGAAAATTGAAAATAAAATCAATAAAATCCCGCATATCAATGTTTTAGAATGTAATGATAAACTGTATCGAATTATAAACGAATGTAAATCTTTCAATAAACATACTATTTGTAGTTCTAACAATATAATAATAGATATAAGTAACACAACATGCACCCCCAAGCTACTCAAGAGTCAAATGTCGTCATGCGCATTAATTAATAACCAACACATCCCATCAGTCGAGGAAATATCACCAGATGTCCTGTTCCTGAACCAGTTTAATGGTCCTCTCAAAGTCAACAACGAATTAATCACGTTAAATGGTACCTACCTGATAAAGCATGTCAACTCCCCAATCGAAGTAAATAATAAGCTGTATGAAACCATGGAGATCACGAAGCACCAACCGTTGCCCGCTATTCTACAACCTAAGTCAAAAAATGCAACCCTGGAAGAGAAACTATCTCTCGAGATGATGAAGGAATTGAGCATTAACGGTACTTCGCAGATAAGCTTATTAACCACAAAAAACAACATCAATTTCGCTACCAACATCGGACTTACCATAATAATATTCATCTTGTTCGGTACTTACCTCATATCCAGATTCATACAAAGGAAAGAGCTAAGAAATAGCGAACCGCATCAAATACTAAAAACGTAGCATCCACTGTTACTTTGGGCCTGGAAGATATTTCTCATCTTTTGAGACCAGCTACGTCGAACGCGGACATTCGATCTTAAGGCGGGAGGAGTTAACGACAATTTTGTTGATGCATGCAAATATCATACCAAGAGCATGCATGAGGTGTATGCATCCAGCGAGACGCATTGTCAGCGAATTGCTGCACGAACGAAATGAAACGAGAGATCACCTGTGGGACTGTGGGAACGACAAACAGTGCAGAGCTTGGGTGAAATTATTATTTCAGCTGTAGATTTTAAGTTATTTTTGTTCATTCTTGTATTCATAGGCAGAAACGCTGCCCGTTTGCAAAATAAATTTTTTTTAAAAAGTAAAAAAAACTTAATAAAGTTTAATTTATACAACGATGCGGTATAGTTTTTTTTTCGTACAACTGGATTGCTTAACACAAGCAGGGTGACGAGATGGCTAGTTTTAAAAAATAAAAGGAATGTCAAAAAAAGAAGAAAAACGACTTTTGTAAATGAATGGTGCCTGGGAATGGGTATATGTTTAGCAGGTTGATAAGTTTATTTTGAGTTTTATATTTTGTTCATATCAAATTTTCGAGGGTAGGTAGATATTTAGGTATGTACCTACATATATACCTACACCTTCATATAGTACTATAGTACTATCATGAGACGAAAAAAAATCTTTTTACCTAGAGCCGCTTGGAGTGCTAGTGAAGGACATATTATTTGAGTGAGAGAGAATTAAGAGCATGGTTTTTAATGTTGTGCTTTGTGCTTAGTTTATTACGCATGTGCAATGTGAGGCAAGAAAAAACAGAAGGAGAACAGAATTAATTCAGTATTTTGTTTTGTTCATTGTATATTTGTATATAAACTGCTAGCAGTTTTGAAGTTTATATACAATGGTTTCGCTTAGCTGAGGCGAATAGTTTTTTGTAAGGATTTATACACGATCCAACATTTTCATTGCTTACGTTTTTTTATAAGGAATATGTAATATGAAAACTGGTTCTTACATAAGTATTTATACATGCGTACGGACTTTTGATTTGAGTTTTTTAGGATTTTCAAGTCTTATACGAGCACTACCTACATACATATTTGTCATATTTGTACAAACATATATACATCATTGACCAGACTTTTGATTCGAATTCTTTAGGATTTTCAATTTTTTTACTATTATGAAGGTTGTCGTTTTCAAATAATGTACACACATTCATTCTTGAAATTTAAACACAAACTTATTTCTTGCTGTATTTATACAAAGATACAAACGTCCTTGCAGTGAATGGATTTTTGTTTTGAATTTTGCTTTCCATTCAGATAGGTAGCTTCATATACATAACGGTACATACATATGTATATGTAGGTACTTATCAGAATGAACTATGTATGTGCAGAAATTCAATCAAAAGTTTTTTGTAAATTGATTTATATTATTATTGATTGATTATATATTATTGATTTATAGTAACAAAGATCTTTTGTTTGTCTGAGGTTTATATAAGGGTACTAGTTGACCTACCCAGCTTTGCTCGCGGGAAAGAAATTTATAGTTAAATCAAAATATTTCTTTCAACTAATCTTCTATAGAATTGCTAAAAATACCACGGTTTTTTTAACATTTGTAATACCTACCTAATTGTTTAATTTTTACTTGCAGTTATAGGTACTAAGTACAAGTTATGCATTCGTGCAGTTTTTTTTGTAAATTATCTTTCCACTTGTTGTTTTTTTTTTTTTTATAATTAACGCGCGCACAAGGGACTATTTGTTTCCCTTTTAATGTAACACACTGCGCGGGCATTAGGAAGATAGGGAGGGGAGAGATAGGAGGTGTCGATTAACATTGGTTTTGAATGTTTGCAAATTGAAATGGCAAGGGAAAATCTCGCCGGGTAAACCATTCCAAAGTCGTGTTGTACGGCTAAAAAAAGAATCCCTATATTTCACGGTCCGAAATTGGGCTCAAGGGTGAACTGATGGGCATTCCTAGCAAGACGAGTATTACGGGAGAAACTTTTAAGGAGAGGAATGCAACTGGCTACTTCGAGTGAACATTTTTTGTAAAAGAAACGATAAAATAAGGAAAGACATGAAACATTGCGTCGGTGTTCGAGAGGGGCAATTGTTTCAGCGGCAGTTGTATTTCCTATCAATCTTAACGCTCGATTTTGTATTCTATCAAGCAGGTGAAGCGATGTTTGTGAAGCAACTGCCCACAGGTGGGAGTTATACTCGAGTTTAGGGCGTATAAACGCTTTATACATTGTAGCCAGATCAGATGGGGAAAAATACTTCTTACACCGATACAGAAAACCTAAGCACTTAGCAGCATTCTAAGCGATTTCAAATCTATGGTCGATCCAACGGAGGTGGTCGTTGACACACATACCGAGTACTGAGAGCTTTTCGGTTTCTTCGATGTAAGTGCCATTCATGGACAATGGCATTGGGGGAATGTTTAGCTTTAACGACAGAAGACAGCATTGAGTTTTCGAAGCACACGATTTCTATTACCCCATTTGACAATGCTGTATAAATCGGAGTTTAATAAGCTTGACATACGGCACCGTTGCAATTGTACGTCCGAAGGCGAAGGACGTGAAATATCGAACGAATAGGAAAAGCTGAGGGTAGAGTCGTCAGCAAAACAGTTAGAAGTAACAGACAGAAGATTATTTATAAAAATGAGGAAAAGAGTCGGAGACAGAACAGAGCCCTGGGGCACACCAGCATTTATTGTATGGGAATCAGACTTGAATCCGTCCAATACAACTTGTATTGAACGGTCCAGAAGATAGCTTCTAATCCAACGAACAAGAGTATTATCGATCCCAAAAGCACGCATTTTCGATAAGAGAGCTTCATGCCAAACTCTATCAAATGCCTTGGAGATATCAAGAGCAATAATCTTACTTTCACCAAAGCGATGTAAAAATTTGTTCCACTGTTCGGTGAGATATGCCATCAGATCACCAGTGGAACGGTTGCTGCGGAAGCCGTACTGACGGTCATGGAGAAGCTTTCGATCTTCGAGATATTCCTTAAGCTGACGGTTAATCAGTGTTTCCATGACCTTAGAAAGAAGGGATGTCAGTGCTATGGGTCGGTAGGAGGAGGGGGAGGATGGGTCACCTTTCTGAGGGACAGGCTGGACAAATGCTGTTTTCCATCTTCTAGGAAATATTCCAGAAGAGTAGGAGCGATGGAAAAGCTTACGCAGTGGCTTTGCCAGTGTGGAAGAACACCTCTTCAGAAGAATCGGGGGTATACCATCCGGGCCCGCGGATTTGTGTATATCGAGATCTTTGAGAACTCTTGCTACTGTACGAGTGCGGAAAAAAATTTGTCCCATGGAAAAATTTACATTCTCAAGTACAGGGGGGGCAACGTTGCCTTGCGGCAGCGTGGAGCTGGCAGCGAAATGGGCGGCGAGCAAGTTTGCCTTCTCTGAAGAATAAACAATTGGTTTGTTATTGTCGATGAGCGTTGGAACCGAAGATGTTGAGGAGTTTTTAATATTTTTTACAAATGACCAAAAAATTTTACTGCCTTTGGGACACTGCAGAATTTTTTGCCCTAATTGGTCATGAAAAAATTTGGTTCTTTCAATAACGGAGTTGCATGAGTTCCTTGCTTGTTTGTGTTTTTTTCCGATTTTCCTCTGTAGGGTTGGCTTTGTAAGAACGGAAACTTACTTCTTTGAGCCTGATAGCTTCTTTACACTCAGAATTAAACCAAGACTTTTCTTTAGGTTTGATGCTTTTTACTCTGTTAGTAATAAAAGCACGCATCCCTAGAAGAATCACATTTGTGATCATTACAGCACTGGCATCAATGTCACTATCGAGGAAGCATAGTGACCAGTTAAAGTTTCGGAAAAAAATATTCAGGCCGTCCCAGTTGGCTTTCTCGTATTGCCAAACGGTCCTGGTGGGAAGTTTTTCTTTAACTGGATGGGTGGAGGATGAGAAATTAGCTGAAATGACACAATGGTCTGAAGTGCCAAATGGAGAAGTTACACTAATGGTATATTTATCAGGGTGAGAAGTAAGAAACAAGTCAAGAGTATGGGCGGCTTGCCCAGCAACATCCGGTATACGCGTTGGCACATCGATCAGTTGGGTAAGGTGATGTTCCCCGGCAAAGGGCTCGACATTCCTTCCTTCGGGTGTTGTCTGACCAGAATAGCGGAGCCAATTGGAATTGTGTACATTGAAATCGGCCGTAATAACGATTTCAGTGCGAGGACAAAGGGAAAACAATTTTCGAGATGGAATCAGACAGCGCATCAAACTCGTTACAAGTGGAATTGCTGTCGAGATTTGGACTCCTGTAAATAAAACAATAATGAATGACATGCTTGCGGACAGTGAATTTGAGCCACAAGAAGTTAAAGTCCGTGTTGGAACATTGCCCATATTGGGGAAGGCTCTGGCAAGCAATATCACTCCTAACATAGACCACGAGACCATGATGGGAAAAGAGTAATGGCATAAAGCTATACCCATGTAGAGCAAACTCTGATTAATCAGTATTTACTCCAACCTGGGTTTCACTTACTGCCAAAACAGCTGGCCTGTATTGAACAGTGTAGACGTACAGGTGAAAGAAATTCTTTCTTATACCACGAACATTGGAATACACGACACAAAAATCACTTACCATTTCAAAATACTTACACACAAAACACAATTCTGACTAAGTCGAACCATGCAGTGAAAATCCAAACTAATCTCTGTAATAAACAAACTGTCTTAGGTGTTATGCCCATAAGACAGCTTGCATACAAAAAATCAATTTAAATATTCAGCACAATAGGACAAACTCAGATGCCCTTATCCATTTACCGCAAGCATACGATACCTACAGTAGATAAGAAAGAGGCAGTTAAGCTAAGCACAAAGGGTTGTGACAGATAAGAGGATAATTTGACTTGTTATGCAAGTGTGTATTATTTTATTTTCTTCCACAGCGCGAATGGGCATCTTATCGTCTTCCAACGACGCGAGTGGATATTGTTATTTTCTTTACAGCACACGCGAGGGGTTTTTGCTAATATCTCAAACGAGTGTGTAATATTATTTTTTTTAACATTTGCGATAACAATGCGCAATAATTTTTTTTTTTTTTGACTTTTGTTTAATTATTTATGCACGCACCTCGACCTGACGTCCGGCCTCTATGAGCTTTAGATCGACACTGTTTACTGTTTACAATATAATTTGCTAATAGAAAAATATAAAGGACTTTTTTCAGTTTAATTTTCATTTTGGTATGGAAAAATTTTAACAACTGGCATAAAGATTCGTGGGAATCAGCAGTAGGGCAATAATGCTAGGTATAGGGACCTATATAGGTCCCAATAACAATAATTTACTTTTTGAAATAAAATTAATTAAAATAGCTTTATTATGTTTGATGGATCGATAAACGTATGGTGTGGGTAGGTATTAATGGAATTTATTAAGGATATTAGGTATCTATAATAAGGTTGGAAGGAAGGTAGGTACTAAAATTAAGATACACATTCATAAAAGTTAGCACAGTGAAATGCTTTAAAATACGTAGGTATGTATGTAAGTTTTCACTTTATTTTATTTGACTAGCTTAGCCATACCATATGAACGGTTTTTTTAAATCAGACTTTCTCGTTAACTAATTGATGGATTTCGATAAAATTTTCAAAATATGTAGTGTTTTGTAATTTAAATAATATTGCTTATTAAAATTTTCAAAAACATTTTTTATTATAGGCACTATAATACAAGTTACAGATTAAAAATTTTGAGATAACAATCAAACATGACATTACGATGATAGAGAAACATATTTGAGTTACTGGCAAAATTCTGTCCGTCTGTTCGGATGTATTTGGACTGCAGCTTAAACGGTTGCCCCAATCGTCTTCACATTTTGAACTTAAGGTTATTTTGACATTCTACAGAGGCTTTTTTTCAATTTTTTTTTAGTTCAAAAATTAACGGTACCTGTCATATAACCGTTATGTAAAAGCTTATTTTTCTCGAAAACGGCTCCAAGAATTTTTATAAAAAAAAATCAGTGTGCTAATGTAATTATGCATTATATATTGGTGAAAAAAAAATTAATACGGTGGGCTAAAAACGGTACCTCCCATAGGACCGGTTTTTTTTCTTCCAATTTTTCGTGAACTGGTGATCCGATTACAATCAAAAGTGATATTCAAGAAGATGTAGGTAGCTTGAGTAATTTTGCATACATTTTTTTTCGAAAACTTTTTTTTTGTATTTTTAATAATTTTTTTAATTTTTTTTTTTTTTGAAAAATCAATATTTTGAAAACGGGTAAGTGAATTTTTTTAAAATTTTGTTTTTAAATGTACATTATTTTTGTGCTTAATTTTGTATTCTTGAGTTATTTTTTTTTATTTTTTAAAAAAAGTTGTTAAAAAATAACCGTTTTATTTAAAAACGGCTCCAACGATTTTGAAAAACAAAATCTCACTTTTTCACATTTTTTAAAGAAATAAAATGGCGTTTAAATTTTTCCCCTAAAAACTTTTTTACGTACTTTTTTCAAACAATCAAAAGTCAGAAAAATCGAATATAATCTTTGAAGTTCCCTTAATATTTTTCAAATTTTATTCCAAGCTGTGACCGCACATAAGAGCAAGTACGTGCGATCCAGTCGTGCAATTTATTTTTAAAAAGTAGCCATCTCGTCACCCTGCTTGTGTGAAGCAATCCAGTTGTGCGAAAAAAAAACTATACCGCATTTTATATTGTATATAAACTGCAAACTGCAAAGAGCAAAGTACATGTTCACAGAGTTTCTCTTAGAATTCTCTTTGTTCGCCGCGTTCGCCTCTTTCAATTTACCGAGTTAACTTTACCTAAAGCCGCTTGGAACGCCACGGTCCACATGTCACAATGATAGTACTCTATCAGTTCATATACAATGATATTTCGAGATATTTCATATACAATCTGAATTGTAAACAAACGGAAAACAGTAAATTACGTATGTACCTTTGTAAAATGGATGTACATAGGTGGGTACAAGTTTTACAGTCTTTATGTTTTATAAACTTAACTTTGTTATGTAGGGAAGTGTATGCTCGGGATGGTATTATTTATTATAATTCATAATCAATGAGTTGTTCTCAACGTGCAGTCGTTTTATAAAAAAACATCCCAAAACAAACATTTGTGTAGCCAATTCGCTGCTCCCTGCCCAACATCTCTATCACTCGCCTTCCGATCGTGCCGGAGCTGCATACGTAGCAGGAGAACGGACCTTGGACTCGTGTATGTATGTATATACTTGTGAGAGAGATATGGATGAAACATACATCACATCACGAATGACATTTTTAGCTGACATTAAAAAGTAAAATTCATGAATAATTCTTGAGCAGCATTATAATCTTATCATTTTTTATAAACTTCCCATAACATCAGTATCGGGGGAATTTGAGAAGCAAATCGAAAAATCAGTTGAATCGAAAAATAACACGAAATTCTATGGCTGCGAACAGATTTCCCCATGGACTGCTAATGTGATTATAATTCGTTTTAGATTATCGTCGATTCTGTTGCAGAAACCTCTACGTTGGTTTCTACATGGGTACCTTATAGCACACCATCAACAGCTTTATTTTATAGTAGTCATAATCAAAATCGGCAAACATTAAAGATACACGTCATAACGTATACTGTAACGGATACATCGGCATTTAAAGCCTCATAACAGTAACGTTATGCTGAAATTTTCAATTTTTTCGGATACATTTTCTTTTTTTTTCCACCATTCCACCCCGTCGACTGCTGTTGGTTTTAAGATTTTTACCTTTGATCCTTGTTACCCTCTTTTGCAGCACAATGCCAAAATGAATAAACTTTATACCAGAATCTAGGCTAATTATTTTTTTCCCAGGCGGCCTTTAGTATAGACAGACAGAACACATATATCTAAATATAATTAGTTCTAAATATGCGCTCCTAGTCTGTTTTTGTAATTATATTTTGTGTATCCGTAAACTGAGAGCATCTGCTCTCTGCTGTGCGAAGAGGAACACCTAGCTTGCTACGAATTTTAGATAAGCTAACATTACATGTGCATACAATTTGCATTGCCATTTCATTCAATTCATATTAGAAGGTATAGGATTGGATAGGTGTCAATTGTCAATCAATAAAATAAGATAATTAGATATTTTGCATAACATTCTGCGAACTTTTTATCTAAATAGGTATCTAGGTACCAAATAATTATTTATGGTTTTTTGGTTTTCCCAACTTATGTACATATCTTTTGAATATTAGAGAAAGGTGGAAATCTTATTAAAAAATCTTGTTAAAATTCCTTATAAATGTGATATTTCTAAGTTATTAAAGCTTTCACTTCTTAATGCCATCTCATTTATGTGGAATCTTGTTTAACGCCTCTAGCTCTACATTCAAAATCCTAAGACAAACTCCGATTATGTGATAAGAGTGATGAACAGAATTGGAAGTAGTCTTCACAAATCAATCATAGTATGACTTCTGCAGACAAATGCATCAAGGAATGGAATAAGATAGCTCAATCTCATCAAACTCATATATCGCTAATGGATCTTAAGCTCACCAGGGCCGAACGTCGAGGTGCGCGCACAAATAATTGAAAATAAAAGTAAAAAAAAATTATTTGCGCATTGTTGTCGCGAGCGTTTAAAAAAAATAATACACACTGTAAAGAATAAAATAATATCCACTCGCATCGTTGGAAGAAAGATAAGGATGCCCACTCCCGCTGTGGAAGAGAAAAAAAAATAATAAATAAAACAATACATACTCGCGTAGCAAATTATCCTCTTATCTGCCCCAAGACCTTTGGCTTAACTTAACCATCCAATGCTTGCGGTAAATGGATAAGGGCATCTGGGTTTGTCCTATGGTGCTGAATGTTTAAATTGATTTTTTGTATGCTGTCTTATGAGCATAACACCTAAGGCAGTTTCTTTATTATGGAAATTAATTTGGACTTTCAATGCGCAGTTCAACATTGTACGAGATGTGTTTTGAAATTTGAATGTAAGTATTTTTAAATGGTAAGTGATTTTTGTGTCGTGTATTTTAATGTTCGCGGTTTAAGAAAGAGTTTCTTTAATGTGTACGTCTACGCTGTTCAATACAGGCCAGCTGTCTTAGCATTAAGTGAAACTCAGGTTGGAGTAAGTACTAATTTATCATAATTTATTTGAATATAGCTTGGTGCCATTACTCTTTTTCCCTTATAGTCTCGTGGTCTATGTTAGGAATGATATTGCTCGCTAAAGCCTTCCCTAATACGGGCAATGTTCCAACACGGACTTTAACTTCTTGTGGCTCAAATTCACTGTCCGCAAGCCTATCATTCATTAATGTTTTATTTACAGGAGTCCAAATCTCGACAGTAATTTGACTTGTAACGAGTTTGATGCGCTGTCTGATTCCATCTCGAAAATTGTTTTCCCTTTGTCTTTGCACTGAAATCGTTATTGCGGGCGATTTCAATGTACACAATTCCAACTGGTTTCGTTATTCTGGTCAGACAACAACCGAAGGAAGGTACGTCGAGCTCTTTACCGGGTTACATCACCTTACGCAACTGATCGATGTGCCAACGCGTATACCGTATGTTGCTGGGCAAGCCGACCATACTCTTGACTTGTTTCTTATTTCTCACCCTGATAAATATACCATAAGTGTAACTTCCTTATTTTGCACTTCAGACCGTTGTGTTATTTTAGCTCATTTCTCATCCTCCACCCATCCAGCTAAAGAAAAACTTCCCACCAGGACCGTTTGGCAATACGAGAAAGCCAACTGGGACGGCCTGAATATTTTTTTCCGAAACTTTACCTGGTCACTATGCTTCCTCGATAGTGACATTGTTGCCAGTGCTGAAGAATCACAAATGTGATTATTCTAGGGATGCATGCTTTTATTCCTAACAGAGTAAAAAGCATCAAGACTAAAGAAAAGTCCTGGTTTAATTCTGAGAGTAAAGGAGCTATCAGGCTCAAAGAAGTAAGTTTCCGATCTTACAAAGCCAATCCTACAGAGGAAAATCGGAAAAAGCACAAACAAGCAAGAAACTCATGCATTTTTTGCATGCATGCAAATTTTTACATGACCAAAAATTACGTAGTGCCACGTGGCTTAGTGGTTAGTGAGTCGGACTGCGAAGCGAAGCCTGGGTTCAAATTCAGCTCATAGCCAGCTTTTTTTCTGGGGTACTGCCTCTTGCGAGGTACTGACAAAACCTCCAAGAGTAAAATTTGTCTCGAAAAAGTGCATATCATATAGCCGTTCGGACTCGACCGTAAACTATAGGTCCCTTCCATTCTTGCAGATTGACAACACACACAAAGGAATAGTTGAGAGTATAAGTCACTAGGACTTGGCTCCTTAAGGAGCTGTCGTGCCAGTAAATATATTTATTTTTTTTTAAATTACGCCAAATAATTCTGCAGTGTCTCAAAGGCAGTAAAAATTTTTGGTCATATGTAAAAAAAATATTAAAAACTGCTCAACATCTACGGTTCCGACGCTCATCGACAATAACCAACCAATTGTTTACTCTTCAGAGAAGACTTGCTCGCCGCCCATTTCGCTGCCAGTTTCACGCTGACTCACAGCAACGTTGCCCCTCTTGTACTTAAAAATGTAAATTTTTCCATGGGACAGATTTTTTTCCGCACTCGTACAGTAGCAAGAGTTCTCAAAAATCTTGATATACACAAATCCGCTGACCCGGATGGTATACCCCCGATTCTTCTGAAGAGGTGTTCTTCCACACTGTAAAAGCCACTGCGTAAGCTTTTCCATCTCTCTTCTGGAATCTTCCCTAGAAGATGGAAAACAGATTTGTCCAGCCTGTCCACCCAACCCATTCTCTCCGTCCTCATACCGACCGCTAGCACTAACATCCCTTCTTTTTAAGGTCATGGAAACGCTGATTAACCTTCGGCTTAAGGAATATCTCGAAGACCGAAAGCTTTTAAATGCTCAGACACAGAAATGGACCAGATCGCCATGTGAATCAGAACAGAATCATAATAATAATAATAATAATAATAATAATAATAATAATAATAATAATAATAATAATAATAATAATAATAATAATAATAATAATAATAATAATAATAATAATAATAATAATAATAATAATAATAATAATAATAATAATAATAATAATAATAATAATAATAATAATAATAATAATAATAATAATAATAATAATAATAATAATAATAATAATAATAATAATAATAATAATAATAATAATAATAATAATAATAATAATAATAATAATAATAATAATAATAATAATAATAATAATAATAATAATAATAATAATAATAATAATAATAATAATAATAATAATAATAATAATAATAATAATAATAATAATAATAATAATAATAATAATAATAATAATAATAATAATAATAATAATAATAATAATAATAATAATAATAATAATAATAATAATAATAATAATAATAATAATAATAATAATAATAATAATAATAATAATAATAATAATAATAATAATAATAATAATAATAATAATAATAATAATAATAATAATAATAATAATAATAATAATAATAATAATAATAATAATAATAATAATAATAATAATAATAATAATAATAATAATAATAATAATAATAATAATAATAATAATAATAATAATAATAATAATAATAATAATAATAATAATAATAATAATAATAATAATAATAATAATAATAATAATAATAATAATAATAATAATAATAATAATAATAATAATAATAATAATAATAATAATAATAATAATAATAATAATAATAATAATAATAATAATAATAATAATAATAATAATAATAATAATAATAATAATAATAATAATAATAATAATAATAATAATAATAATAATAATAATAATAATAATAATAATAATAATAATAATAATAATAATAATAATAATAATAATAATAATAATAATAATAATAATAATAATAATAATAATAATAATAATAATAATAATAATAATAATAATAATAATAATAATAATAATAATAATAATAATAATAATAATAATAATAATAATAATAATAATAATAATAATAATAATAATAATAATAATAATAATAATAATAATAATAATAATAATAATAATAATAATAATAATAATAATAATAATAATAATAATAATAATAATAATAATAATATAATAAAATAATAATAATAATAATAATAATAATAATAATAATAATAATAATAATAATAATAATAATAATAATAATAATAATAATAATAATAATAATAATAATAATAATAATAATAATAATAATAATAATAATAATAATAATAATAATAATAATAATAATAATAATAATAATAATAATAATAATAATAATAATAATAATAATAATAATAATAATAATAATAATAATAATAATAATAATAATAATAATAATAATAATAATAATAATAATAATAATAATAATAATAATAATAATAATAATAATAATAATAATAATAATAATAATAATAATAATAATAATAATAATAATAATAATAATAATAATAATAATAATAATAATAATAATAATAATAATAATAATAATAATAATAATAATAATAATAATAATAATAATAATAATAATAATAATAATAATAATAATAATAATAATAATAATAATAATAATAATAATAATAATAATAATAATAATAATAATAATAATAATAATAATAATAATAATAATAATAATAATAATAATAATAATAATAATAATAATAATAATAATAATAATAATAATAATAATAATAATAATAATAATAATAATATAATAATAATAATAATAATAATAATAATAATAATAATAATAATAATAATAATAATAATAATAATAATAATAATAATAATAATAATAATAATAATAATAATAATAATAATAATAATAATAATAATAATAATAATAATAATAATAATAATAATAATAATAATAATAATAATAATAATAATAATAATAATAATAATAATAATAATAATAATAATAATAATAATAATAATAATAATAATAATAATAATAATAATAATAATAATAATAATAATAATAATAATAATAATAATAATAATAATAATAATAATAATAATAATAATAATAATAATAATAATAATAATAATAATAATAATAATAATAATAATAATAATAATAATAATAATAATAATAATAATAATAATAATAATAATAATAATAATAATAATAATAATAATAATAATAATAATAATAATAATAATAATAATAATAATAATAATAATAATAATAATAATAATAATAATAATAATAATAATAATAATAATAATAATAATAATAATAATAATAATAATAATAATAATAATAATAATAATAATAATAATAATAATAATAATAATAATAATAATAATAATAATAATAATAATAATAATAATAATAATAATAATAATAATAATAATAATAATAATAATAATAATAATAATAATAATAATAATAATAATAATAATAATAATAATAATAATAATAATAATAATAATAATAATAATAATAATAATAATAATAATAATAATAATAATAATAATAATAATAATAATAATAATAATAATAATAATAATAATAATAATAATAATAATAATAATAATAATAATAATAATAATAATAATAATAATAATAATAATAATAATAATAATAATAATAATAATAATAATAATAATAATAATAATAATAATAATAATAATAATAATAATAATAATAATAATAATAATAATAATAATAATAATAATAATAATAATAATAATAATAATAATAATAATAATAATAATAATAATAATAATAATAATAATAATAATAATAATAATAATAATAATAATAATAATAATAATAATAATAATAATAATAATAATAATAATAATAATAATAATAATAATAATAATAATAATAATAATAATAATAATAATAATAATAATAATAATAATAATAATAATAATAATAATAATAATAATAATAATAATAATAATAATAATAATAATAATAATAATAATAATAATAATAATAATAATAATAATAATAATAATAATAATAATAATAATAATAATAATAATAATAATAATAATAATAATAATAATAATAATAATAATAATAATAATAATAATAATAATAATAATAATAATATAATAATAATAATAATAATAATAATAATAATAATAATAATAATAATAATAATAATAATAATAATAATAATAATAATAATAATAATAATAATAATAATAATAATAATAATAATAATAATAATAATAATAATAATAATAATAATAATAATAATAATAATAATAATAATAATAATAATAATAATATAATAATAATAATAATAATAATAATAATAATAATAATAATAATAATAATAATAATAATAATAATAATAATAATAATAATAATAATAATAATAATAATAATAATAATAATAATAATAATAATAATAATAATAATAATAATAATAATAATAATAATAATAATAATAATAATAATAATAATAATAATAATAATAATAATAATAATAATAATAATAATAATAATAATAATAATAATAATAATAATAATAATAATAATAATAATAATAATAATAATAATAATAATAATAATAATAATAATAATAATAATAATAATAATAATAATAATAATAATAATAATAATAATAATAATAATAATAATAATAATAATAATAATAATAATAATAATAATAATAATAATAATAATAATAATAATAATAATAATAATAATAATAATAATAATAATAATAATAATAATAATAATAATAATAATAATAATAATAATAATAATAATAATAATAATAATAATAATAATAATAATAATAATAATAATAATAATAATAATAATAATAATAATAATAATAATAATAATAATAATAATAATAATAATAATAATAATAATAATAATAATAATAATAATAATAATAATAATAATAATAATAATAATAATAATAATAATAATAATAATAATAATAATAATAATAATAATAATAATAATAATAATAATAATAATAATAATAATAATAATAATAATAATAATAATAATAATAATAATAATAATAATAATAATAATAATAATAATAATAATAATAATAATAATAATAATAATAATAATAATAATAATAATAATAATAATAATAATAATAATAATAATAATAATAATAATAATAATAATAATAATAATAATAATAATAATAATAATAATAATAATAATAATAATAATAATAATAATAATAATAATAATAATAATAATAATAATAATAATAATAATAATAATAATAATAATAATAATAATATAATAATAATAATAATAATAATAATAATAATAATAATAATAATAATAATAATAATAATAATAATAATAATAATAATAATAATAATAATAATAATAATAATAATAATAATAATAATAATAATAATAATAATAATAATAATAATAATAATAATAATAATAATAATAATAATAATAATAATAATAATAATAATAATAATAATAATAATAATAATAATAATAATAATAATAATAATAATAATAATAATAATAATAATAATAATAATAATAATAATAATAATAATAATAATAATAATAATAATAATAATAATAATAATAATAATAATAATAATAATAATAATAATAATAATAATAATAATAATAATAATAATAATAATAATAATAATAATAATAATAATAATAATAATAATAATAATAATAATAATAATAATAATAATAATAATAATAATAATAATAATAATAATAATAATAATAATAATAATAATAATAATAATAATAATAATAATAATAATAATAATAATAATAATAATAATAATAATAATAATAATAATAATAATAATAATAATAATAATAATAATAATAATAATAATAATAATAATAATAATAATAATAATAATAATAATAATAATAATAATAATAATAATAATAATAATAATAATAATAATAATAATAATAATAATAATAATAATAATAATAATAATAATAATAATAATAATAATAATAATAATAATAATAATAATAATAATAATAATAATAATAATAATAATTAATAATAATAATAATAATAATAATAATAATAATAATAATAATAATAATAATAATAATAATAATAATAATAATAATAATAATAATAATAATAATAATAATAATAATAATAATAATAATAATAATAATAATAATAATAATAATAATAATAATAATAATAATAATAATAATAATAATAATAATAATAATAATAATAATAATAATAATAATAATAATAATAATAATAATAATAATAATAATAATAATAATAATAATAATAATAATAATAATAATAATAATAATAATAATAATAATAATAATAATAATAATAATAATAATAATAATAATAATAATAATAATAATAATAATAATAATAATAATAATAATAATAATAATAATAATAATAATAATAATAATAATAATAATAATAATAATAATAATAATAATAATAATAATAATAATAATAATAATAATAATAATAATAATAATAATAATAATAATAATAATAATAATAATAATAATAATAATAATAATAATAATAATAATAATAATAATAATAATAATAATAATAATAATAATAATAATAATAATAATAATAATAATAATAATAATAATAATAATAATAATAATAATAATAATAATAATAATAATAATAATAATAATAATAATAATAATAATAATAATAATAATAATAATAATAATAATAATAATAATAATAATAATAATAATAATAATAATAATAATAATAATAATAATAATAATAATAATAATAATAATAATAATAATAATAATAATAATAATAATAATAATAATAATAATAATAATAATAATAATAATAATAATAATAATAATAATAATAATAATAATAATAATAATAATAATAATAATAATAATAATAATAATAATAATAATAATAATAATAATAATAATAATAATAATAATAATAATAATAATAATAATAATAATAATAATAATAATAATAATAATAATAATAATAATAATAATAATAATAATAATAATAATAATAATAATAATAATAATAATAATAATAATAATAATAATAATAATAATAATAATAATAATAATAATAATAATAATAATAATAATAATATAATAATAATAATAATAATAATAATAATAATAATAATAATAATAATAATAATAATAATAATAATAATAATAATAATAATAATAATAATAATAATAATAATAATAATAATAATAATAATAATAATAATAATAATAATAATAATAATAATAATAATAATAATAATAATAATAATAATAATAATAATAATAATAATAATAATAATAATAATAATAATAATAATAATAATAATAATAATAATAATAATAATAATAATAATAATAATAATAATAATAATAATAATAATAATAATAATAATAATAATAATAATAATAATAATAATAATAATAATAATAATAATAATAATAATAATAATAATAATAATAATAATAATAATAATAATAATAATAATAATAATAATAATAATAATAATAATAATAATAATAATAATAATAATAATAATAATAATAATAATAATAATAATAATAATAATAATAATAATAATAATAATAATAATAATAATAATAATAATAATAATAATAATAATAATAATAATAATAATAATAATAATAATAATAATAATAATAATAATAATAATAATAATAATAATAATAATAATAATAATAATAATAATAATAATAATAATAATAATAATAATAATAATAATAATAATAATAATAATAATATAATAATAATAATAATAATAATAATAATATAATAATAATAATAATAATAATAATAATAATAATAATAATAATAATAATAATAATAATAATAATAATAATAATAATAATAATAATAATAATAATAATAATAATAATAATAATAATAATAATAATAATAATAATAATAATAATAATAATAATAATAATAATAATAATAATAATAATAATAATAATAATAATAATAATAATAATAATAATAATAATAATAATAATAATAATAATAATAATAATAATAATAATAATAATAATAATAATAATAATAATAATAATAATAATAATAATAATAATAATAATAATAATAATAATAATAATAATAATAATAATAATAATAATAATAATAATAATAATAATAATAATAATAATAATAATAATAATAATAATAATAATAATAATAATAATAATAATAATAATAATAATAATAATAATAATAATAATAATAATAATAATAATAATAATAATAATAATAATAATAATAATAATAATAATAATAATAATAATAATAATAATAATAATAATAATAATAATAATAATAATAATAATAATAATAATAATAATAATAATAATAATAATAATAATAATAATAATAATAATAATAATAATAATAATAATAATAATAATAATAATAATAATAATAATAATAATAATAATAATAATAATAATAATAATAATAATAATAATAATAATAATAATAATAATAAAATAATAATAATAATAATATAATAATAATAATAATAATAATAATAATAATAATAATAATAATAATAATAATAATAATAATAATAATAATAATAATAATAATAATAATAATAATAATAATAATAATAATAATAATAATAATAATAATAATAATAATAATAATAATAATAATAATAATAATAATAATAATAATAATAATAATAATAATAATAATAATAATAATAATAATAATAATAATAATAATAATAATAATAATAATAATAATAATAATAATAATAATAATAATAATAATAATAATAATAATAATAATAATAATAATAATAATAATAAATAATAATAATAATAATAATAATAATAATAATAATAATAATAATAATAATAATAATAATAATAATAATAATAATAATAATAATAATAATAATAATAATAATAATAATAATAATAATAATAATAATAATAATAATAATAATAATAATAATAATAATAATAATAATAATAATAATAATAATAATAATAATAATAATAATAATAATAATAATAATAATAATAATAATAATAATAATAATAATAATAATAATAATAATAATAATAATAATAATAATAATAATAATAATAATAATAATAATAATAATAATAATAATAATAATAATAATAATAATAATAATAATAATAATAATAATAATAATAATAATAATAATAATAATAATAATAATAATAATAATAATAATAATAATAATAATAATAATAATAATAATAATAATAATAATAATAATAATAATAATAATAATAATAATAATAATAATAATAATAATAATAATATAATAATAATAATAATAATAATAATAATAATAATAATAATAATAATAATAATAATAATAATAATAATAATAATAATAATAATAATAATAATAATAATAATAATAATAATAATAATAATAATAATAATAATAATAATAATAATAATAATAATAATAATAATAATAATAATAATAATAATAATAATAATAATAATAATAATAATAATAATAATAATAATAATAATAATAATAATAATAATAATAATAATAATAATAATAATAATAATAATAATAATAATAATAATAATAATAATAATAATAATAATAATAATAAAATAATAATAATAATAATAATAATAATAATAATAATAATAATAATAATAATAATAATAATAATAATAATAATAATAATAATAATAATAATAATAATAATAATAATAATAATAATAATAATAATAATAATAATAATAATAATAATAATAATAATAATAATAATAATAATAATAATAATAATAATAATAATAATAATAATAATAATAATAATAATAATAATAATAATAATAATAATAATAATAATAATAATAATAATAATAATAATAATAATAATAATAATAATAATAATAATAATAATAATAATAATAATATAATATAATAATAATAATAATAATAATAATAATAATAATAATAATAATAATAATAATAATAATAATAATAATAATAATAATAATAATAATAATAATAATAATAATAATAATAATAATAATAATAATAATAATAATAATAATAATAATAATAATAATAATAATAATAATAATAATAATAATAATAATAATAATAATAATAATAATAATAATAATAATAATAATAATAATAATAATAATAATAATAATAATAATAATAATAATAATATAATAATAATAATAATAATAATAATAATAATAATAATA